>RCUC01161884.1:0-87754 GCA_003697995.1 Taxidea taxus jeffersonii | reverse complement strand
AAAAAAAAAACCAACAATGGAGGGGGCACCTGGGTGGCTCGGTTCAGCGACCCACTCTTGATCTCAGCCCAGGTCTTGGTCCACACTGGGAGGAGGGACTTTAAAAAAAAAAGTATATTTATTACTTAAAAAAAATATATCAATATCAGGACCCAGCTTCCCCTGGGATTACCATGGGGTCCTCTTGTTTTTGCATGACTAGCTTACAACTAACACACCCTCATTTTCCTTGGAAAACACTCCCTTCCACTTGTGGCTGAAGGGCTTGGGTGGGACGCACTCCTCCTCCAGGGGTGGGCACATGATTCATTTCAGTCCAATAAGCATTAGATCTAGGACTTTAGTGGAAACTAGCAGCCCTGGGGCTGTGACCCAGAGCGGCTGGCAGTCACGTGACTCCCTCAGGAGGGGCCTTCCTGTGAATAACACTGAGTTAGAGGGAGGAATGTCGAGAGACCAAGAGAGACAGATGTCATTGTTCGAATCCTTGGAGCCAACGGGACAGCATCCCCAGGCTTCTCTGTTACAGGAGCCAATGAATTTTCTTTCTTGGTTTAGATGGTTTGACTTCGGTTTTGTCACTGACAACCAAAAGGGTCCTGACCATGAGAGTTCCCCTTTTGTAAGCAACAGTGATGCCTGGGCTGCTCACTTTGTGCTGTGGAAATCAGAGGAGACAGCTTATATGTGAAGTGTCTGCAGACACTTCCTTTAAGCCTGTGTCCGAGCATATGAAGTGCTATTTGAATGGAATGGCCAAGGAGTACAGTTGGCGAGGGCCATAGCCAGGATAGAAGCCTAGTTTTCTCAACATCCAAGTCCCTTCTCTTCTTTAGCTAATGAGCTGCCTCTTGCTCGAAGCAAATCAGTGAGCGGGGAGAGGGTGAATAGGGCAGGGGTTGGACAGGACAGGGGAAAGACAAGGCAGGGATGGACGAGGCAGGGGATGGCCAGAGCAGGGGTGGACTGGGTAGGCAGTGGATAGAGCGGGGGGGTGGGCCAGACAGGTGGTGGTCAGGGACTACTCTGTGTGGTCTTCTCATGTGTTTGTGGTGCTGCACTATGATGTCTGCAGGTGACCTGGCTTTTCAGGCATGGAAGAGTGAGGGTTCTTGAGGGCATGACTGCAGAGCTTACCTGGCCCCTTGCCTTTGTCTTTCCCAAGAGTCTCTTCATTGGCCAACCTGTCATCCGCAGGGATCAGAACCCTGGGATTTTTGGGTTTGGACATTTATC
This sequence comes from Taxidea taxus jeffersonii, assembly GCA_003697995.1. Taxonomy (NCBI): domain Eukaryota; kingdom Metazoa; phylum Chordata; class Mammalia; order Carnivora; family Mustelidae; genus Taxidea; species Taxidea taxus. The sequence goes on along the minus strand of RCUC01161884.1, from coordinate 86,518 downwards.
ATCTCAGACCTTTGAAGATGTTCAGGGGGAGGTGCCAGTTTTGTTTCTACTTATCCAAATCTGCCAAGTCTGGGCCATCAATCTTTATTCCAGGCACTTCTCAGTAGTCCACTGGAGAATTCCTCCTTGTCTTGGACAAAGGCTTAAAGGAATTCCTACCTTGGGGGTCCAGAGCCATTCTGACCTTCAGTGCTGGGACCCCCTCTTGGAGCTGTGGATTTTGCAGCCCTTCAGATCAGTTCCTGAGCCAGCACTCAGAACTTGGTAGCCCGAGAGAGCTGCAAACAGTTGACCTGGTTCCCAAGGGCCCACTTACCACTTCCCAAGACCTTTAAGACATCTTTATAGACACTGAAGTTCATGTGTCATTTAGGCCTAAAGTCAGATGTGGCCTGAGTCATCTATATGCCAGCCGAGGGACCTACCCAGCCTGCCACATTCAGTTCCTTCGGGTAGGGCATGGGCCCTGTTCCAGATGCTCAGAAGCACACAGTGCCCAGCAGAAGTTGGCTGAATTCATTCTCAAGATTCTCAACAGCAACATCCAGTTTCAAGGAGGGCACGTGTTATGGGGTGGTGGTGGGATGTACGAAAATGACCCCAATCACCTTTTTCTTCTTTCATGGTTCTCTCCCTTGAAATCCAAATCCCTAAGTCCCTGACAAGGGCACTGAGAGAAATGGAGACAGAGATATAAGATGACAAATGTCGGTGCGTCTGATGGAGGCTCCCGAAGAGGGAGCATCCCCAGCTCCTCTCCCCCAACCAGGTAAAGTCCTGGGCATTCTCAGTCTCAAAGGCAACTGGTTCCTAAAGGGGTGCAGGGAATGAAATGTGGAGGGAACCGCACACCCCCTTCCCCTGACACTAAGGCTAAGTACAGCTGGGGAGGCAAGGGTCAGGGTAGAGAGGCCCCGAGGTAGAAGGGGCGGCTACAGGAGTTGCACATCCAAGCTGGGCTTATAATGTAGCCAAACATCACACCACACCAGCCTGGTTTCATTAGACATCTGAATCCCCCACGTCTCTCTTTTTCTGGATTTCATGCTTAGCAAACAATCCCCTGATTATAATGTGGTTTGGCATCTAGAGCAATCCATCAGTCTTGTGAGTTTGATTAACCCGAGCGTGCCTGGAGGGATGGATCTACTCTTGTGTGAGTGAACAAAACCAAGCTGTAGACCTACAGAGCTGGAGGCTACACACTAGACTGCTGTTGACACCCTACATGTGATGCTGTGACCCCCACCCCACCCCACCGCGGCCATGTGACCCCCTTGGCAAAGCTCTTGGCCTTCTCCTGACCCTGCCCCATCGGACCTCCAGCTGTCTGGAGTTGCAGTCAGGGCTCTGCCACGTATGAGTTGGGTGACCTCAGGCAAGTTTCTCAATGTTTCTGTGGCTTGTTTACTCATCGTTTTTCTGTTTTTTTATAAGATTTTATTTATTTATTTGAGAAAGACAGAGAAACTCAAGCAGACTCTGCATTGAGCGTGGAGCCCCATGCAAGGCTGGATCTCACGACCCTTGAGATCATGACTTGAGCTGAAATCAAGAGTCGGAGACTTAACCGACCAAGCCACCCAGGCGACACTCCTTGACTTTACATTTTAAAAATGAGATTAAAATAGGGTTGTTGTAGGATTGGATGCAGTAAAGGGCTCAGAACAGTGCCTGGCCCTTAACCACTTTTAGGTGTTTGCTGCTGTTATTTAAATTCCCACAACACTTGCTGCCACCTTGAGCAAGTAACTTAATTTTTTTTTCCATCTAGCCTCTATTCCCTATTTATAATATGAAATTGATAATAACATCTCCTGGAAAAAGCATGTGGTAAGTGTTAAGTGTCATAGCATATATTAAAGTGTTTTGTAAACTGTAAAATCCTCCACTGATGAACCATGTGTTAATTTTTATCATTATTATTAACAGTTATTAGTCTCACTGGGTCCCTCTAGATTATGGTTCAGGTCACAATCTAATAAAACCTGAGAAGGGGGCCAGGAGAAGGGGGAAGAATCTGGGTGCAGACTGCCCCCCACAGAGGAAGCAGCATCCTGAAGGGCTGGAAGGGGCTCTGCCTCATTTGGGCTGAGGCTCTACCAGCAACACCATTCCTTCCGAAGCTTAAGGGCTTCTCTATGTGAAGTTGGGAGGGGCCAGAAGAAGCTGGCCTACCAGTTCCTGATGGTCTCCTGAGGGTATTGCTCTGACACTGGCAGATCTGCTTTTTTAGAAAGCAGGATTTCTGGGAGGGGTGTGGATGCAAAATTCAAATGGGAGGGGAGGAGGAGGAGGAAGAGAAAGGTTTGCTTTGCCTTTAAAAGGCGCTTAACAACAAAAGATAAGGAGGGATGGAGACCAAGAACACTGGCTCTGTTCATAGCTTGTGGGAGGAGGGGTGTGTGTGTGTGTGTGTGTGTGTGTGTGTGTGTGTGTGTGTGTGTACATGAGGCCAAGGGCAGAGGACAAGTGCTTCAAGACACCTAAATGTATGCCATTCCAGGGCTGCCTGACTCTCAGTTTCAGTTTAGGACATGATCTCAGGGTGGCAGGATTAAGCCCCGTATCAGGCTCCACACTCAGCACAGAATCTGCTTGATTTTCTCCCACTCTCTCTGCTTCTCCCTTGCTCTCTCTCTCGCTCTCTCTCTCAAATAAATAAATAAATCTTAAAAAAATGTAGGCCATTCACAGAAGCACAAAGTATTAAATAACAGCTTCATATGGATGGGTCAAAACCGTCTGCTAATAAGCAGAAATACAAGTAAGAAAGGAGGGAGTAGACTTTGGCATCAAGGTCAGTGCAACAGCCAGCATCTGCTAGGGGATTCTTTTTTTTTTTTTTTTTTTATGACTTTTTAAAAAGATTTTATTTATTTATTTGACAGACAGAGATCACAAGCAGGCAGAGAGACAGGCAGAGAGAGAAGGGGAAGCAGGCTCCCGGCTGAGCAGAGAGGCTGATGCAGGGCTCGGTCCCAGGACCCTGAGATCATGACCTGAGCCGAAGGCAGAGGCTTAACCCACTGAGCCATCCAGGCGCCCCTGCTAGGGGATTCTTGAGCTCTGCCTGTTTTAACAATTATCTTTATAGGACCTTGCTGCCTTGAGGATTAGAGTAAGGTCTGGGGAGGTTTTGACTGGTAGGGTCAGTGAGGGGTTAACATTTCCAAAACTGTTGTTTGTTTGCTGGCTTGGAGCTCTCTCACTTGGCCCCAGAAAACCTCCTCTGGTTGGCGGGTGGGAGGACAGTCCAGGGCTGCTTCCAGCTGGGGAAGGGTATTGACTGAGTGCTCTGCGAGCTGGCAAAGGAGCTGTGAGCTCTATTCTCACTTGCCATCTCCAGGGACTGCTTCTCTTGCCTGAGAAGGGGAGGCTGGAAGCAAGGAGCACACTGGGATAGGTTTAGAGCCACTTCAAATTTCCCATTTAACAGTTCCACAGCCTGGTGCTTGCCTCTGTCTGCTTACTTCCAGTAAAGCCGGGTTTCCTGCCATTGAAGTGAAGGAAGTCAAAGCCACTCCCCAGAACAGCTTATAGGAGGAAATACTAGTGGACCAACACTAGTGAGTCACAGATATTTTCTCCCCAAAGACCCAAGAACTCCAAATTAGAGGGACGAATGCTTGGGGTGGAAAGCCTGAAGAATCTGGAAAACGGGCTTTGGGATGTTGCTCCGAGTCACCTTCATTTCCTGCTGAGGTTACCCAAGAGAACCAGCCAGCACCACTCCCCAAGCCAGCTGCCTGCTCTGGGATCTGGGCAGGATGGACAGAGCAGTCAAAAGAGTCCCAGACGGCCTGAGATCCTTAGTGACGTAACACACACTTCATTTATTTATCTGAAAGCCTCCAGCGCAAGCAAGAAAGGAAAACAAGCAAATGGAAACATTCGGCAGTGGGCAGCTAGTGTTTCCTTGTTTTTTTGCCTGTTCCTGAGCTGAGGACGAAAGTCTGGCAATCCTGGAGATAATGCTCTCACTCTGCTTTTACATATTTTTCTTTTTTTTTAAAGATTATATTTATTTATCTAAGAGAGGGAGAGAGAAGGAGAGAGCACAAGGAGGGGGAGAGGCAGAGGGAGAGAAGCAGACTCCCCGCTGAGCTGGGAGCTGGATGTGGGGCTTGATTCTAGGACCTGGAGATTACGACCTGAGCAAAAGGCAGATGCTTTTCATCTGCACCCAGGTGCCCCATATGTTTTCTTCAAAACCAAAAACCAAACCCCCCCCCCCCCAAAAAAACAACCCACAACTGGTTTATTGAGGTATGATGAATTCACTTGAAAGTAAAATCTCTTTACCTATGGAGTACAGATGGAATTAGATTCTCTTACCACAAATTTGTGTTCCATGAACATTGTTTAATTGAAAAAAAAAAAGTTCCCAAAGGATAAAGAATGGTAGAGGGAGACAGAGTAGTGGGTATGGCCTTTGCAAGGATGGCTCTTTCCTTGGTAAAATTTCCTTGGTAAAATTTTCTGGTAGGGAAGTAAAATACTGCTGAATCCAGAACTTTCTCCAGGATCAGTGGGCAATGGCCCAGTGGGAGAGCAAGGCTGGCTGGTGTGTGAAACTCTGGCTCTCTTAACTATTAACTCTTAATCAGAGGCCATTTCAAATTGAGGTTAGAAGTAACCCTTTCTTTCTGGGTTATCCCTCTTTCAGGGTCAGAAAGTAACCCTTTCTTTCTGGGTTATCCCTCTTTCAGGGTCAGAAAGTAACCCTTTCTTTCTCGGTTATCTTCCTGTATCTTTCTGAGGGCACATGTGAGACTCTACACAGTATTATAGCCACTTATGTGCATGTCTTATAGTTACAAGCTTACTGAAAGTGGAAACAATGTGTGTGTGTGTGTGTGTTTTCTCTATAATACCCAGCACAATTTCTTACACTTTGAGCATGCCCAATACGTGTTTGCTGAACGAACAGGTCAGGTGTGCGGACCACTTAAGGGTACAGAAATCACAGGATGACCAGTAGACAGAGGAGGTGAAGGAAGAGTACAGTGAAGAGGGGGTACTAGAGATGATCTCTTGCCTTTCTTACTTGGCTAGAAGAGGTGTCAGAGTAGAGTCAGAGGGAATGGAAATCCCTTGTAGCACAGAGACCTTGATAATTCAATTTTTTTCAACAAGGACCAAGCCCTGGATGAATGGACAGACAGGCCACATTTTTCTGCCCCCTGGTCAGTGGTCCTTCTTAGATGCGACAGAAGAGAGTGACTTTGGTTTAGTAATTACTTGTCCCTCTTGGAAAACAGCGGCATGTGGGTGTGCATCAGAGTGCTGGTGATGGCAAGTTAGGAAGTAAGCTCTTGAACTGAAGTCTCTGTGTCCTGATTCACTAGCATCTGGGGCAAAATTCTGTGCTTCATTTTTTTTTTTAAAGATTTTTTATTTATTTATTTGACAGACAGAGATCACAAGTAGGCAGAGAGGCAGACAGAGAGAGAGGAAGGGAAGCAGGCCCCCCGCCGATCAGAGAGCCGGACATGGGGCTCGATCCCAGGACCCTGAGATCATGACCCGAGCCGAAGGCAGAGGCTTAACCCACTGAGCCACCCAGGTGCCCCTGTGCTTCATTTTTCCTAGAGTTTATGGTCAGGTCCTGGCACCACAAGAATCCAGTCTGTGGGCTGTTCCTGAACTTCCAGGTCACACCATTGCCCTTGATGGCTCTCAAGACTATACTGGTAGCAAGAGAGGGCTAGGAGTTCTCTCGGCAAAAGAGCAGCAAGGTTGTTCACATGTTTTAAATTATTTAGTTGCATCAAATATTCAGATTTGTGAGAACAACAGCAGCTCTATTTAAAAACTCCAAGCATGTGATGGGTGAACTCAATGTTTCCAAGCAGTTCCCAGCTTCTGGCCCACACTCCAGGAATATGCGAAGAGTTACTCAGGCTCATCTGGGTCACCCTCTCACTCTTGGGACTAGCTAAAGTGCCAATGCCATCTAAAGCTGATGATACGTGTCATATGTTTTTCATATAAATTAATTTTACTGAGAGGTTTTATTGGGTCCCATGTTCACTTCCCAGAGAAAGGAATATTCAACTTAGGAAATCAGAGTTGGGATGTTCACATGGAAGTCTTGATGTTGGGTGTGTGAGCTTAATCCCATGGGATCGTGCCCGTGAAGAATGGATGTGTGTCTGTGTATGGAGCTGCTGCTCTTCTCACAAAAATTCATTATTTTAGGTAACACTCAATGTGACACCTATCGAAGTGGCTCTGAAGATGGAGATATGTGTCCTAATAACAACAACCATTTATTAAATGCTTCCTATATGTCAGACAGACACATATTTATATTATATTATCTAACATCTTCCCTCAAAAGACAATAAGCCAGATAATATTATTCTTATTTTATAGATAAGAAAATAAAGCTCATAGGGGTGCCTGGGTGGTTCAGTGAGTTGGGCCTCTGCCTTTGGCTCAAGTCATGATCTCAGGGTCCTGGGATCGAGCCCCGCATTGGGCTCTCTGCTCAGTAGGGAGCCTGCTCCCCCCTCACCCCTGCCTGCCTCTCTGCCTACTTGTGATCTCTGTCTCTGTCAAATAAATAAATAAAATCTTAAAAAAAGAAGAAAAGAAGGCTCATAGCTGTCATTCAAAGTTATATCAAGTTCTGTCTGATTCCCAGCCTAGGGTTTCTAACCACCATAGAGCAATGTCTCATCCTTAGGAAATTCTTAAAACTAGTCTACATAAAACTCTGGCAGCCCCGTCAAAACATTAAATGGTACTCCTTCCTCTATAAATGTAACCTCTGGAGACCAGCAGGGGCAGTATGTGGAAAGGGGTATGTGGGGGGGTTCCTGGGAAGCTGGTAATATCCTTTCTTTATTTTGGTAGTGGTTGCACAGAGGTGGTTACTTTGTGATAATAATCAGGGTATGCACATATGATTTGGGGTTTTCTTGTGTTTGTTATACTTCAATAAAAACTTGATCTAAAAGATCATTCTTTCTAGCAGTGAATTTTGGAGGGGAGTCCTGCTTCCCATGGCTAATATGTTCAAATGGATCAACAAGAATTTCTTGGATTCTATTATATAGAAAACTTAAAAATAATACAAATATGTTGATACTCTACCCTTTTACATAAAAGTTCTTAGATGGATCACATTAAAAAGTCATTCACAATAGTAAAATAATATTAAGGGGAGGTGATCAACATTATGTGAAAAAGAAAATTTTCTATACACATATTCCTCTGTAGGGCACCACAGAAGGTTTTAGTCCAGCTTCTGCTCTCAAGATGCTCACAATAAAGCTGAAGAAACCAGCATTCACTAGTAGTAAAGAGACACTTGTCTTCAATATATTGGAAGTTGTTGAAATAGGCTCTTTCTCAATTGGTGATAAATAAACTAAAAGGAAGTAAAGTTTTTGTGGGGTACATCCTATGTTTCATATGTGGGTCACTGAGGTGGGAAAGATCACCTTTATCAATAATTTGAAAACTTTGACCTGCAAATCTTAAAGTGCCAAAATGAATATCTACATCTTCATAAGATAGCTTAAACTTGGAGAAACCCAAATATCTAATTATCAGGATGCTTTTGTAACTTATTTGTAATGATATTCCTTTGCTTATATGCATTTTCTACTGGGTCTAGATTCACAACCTCAAAGAACACAGATATTATTTTAGTTTACTTCAAACTGCAACCATTTTATTTTTTATTTTTTTTAAAGATTTTATTTATTTATTTGACACAGAGAGAGATCACAAGTAGGCAGAGAGGCAGGCAGAGAGAGGGGAAGGGAAGCAGGCTCCCCGCTGAGCAGAGAACCCCATGCGGGACTCAATCCCAGGACCCTGAGATCATGACCTGAGCCGAAGGCAGAGGCTTAACCCTCTGAGCCACCCAGGCATCCCAAACTGCAACCATTTTAAAACTTCCTGGCTGGAGCAATTGTTATAAATTTCTCTTTTTCTTTATACCTCAGGGATTTAGGCACCTGGAGGGAGAAGTCACATAGACTATTCAAATTTCCAGGCGCACTTCTGTTAGTAGTTGATTTTCCTTCATTTGTGTCAGAATTAGCCAGTGTGACACAAGCCCATGCATTTGAAATTTTATTGTGCATATTTATGTCCTAGGGATCATTTTATTTTTATTTTTTAAAGATTTTATTTACTTATTTGACAGGGAGAGAGATCACAAGTAGGCAGAGAGGCAGGCAGAGAGAGAGGAGAAAGCAGGCTTCCTGCTGAGCAGAGAGCCCAATGCGGGGCTCGATCCCAGGACCCTGAGATCATGACCTGAGCCAAAGGCAGAGGCTTAACTCACTGAGCCACCCAGGTGCCCCTAGGGATCATTTTAAAATACAAATTCAGATTCAGTAGATCTGGGGTGGGGCCTTAAATTTCACATTTTAAAATAAAGATTTATTTACTTGTTTTAAAGACAGAGGGAGAGAGAGAGTGTGTGTGAGTAGGAGGAGCAGAGGAAGAAAATCTCAGGCAGACAGAATGCTCAGCGCAGAACCCAATGCAGGGCTCCATCTCATGACCTTGACATCACGACCTGAACTGAAACTGAGAGTTCTTCACTTAACTGACTGTGACACCCAGGTGCCCTCACATTTTTAACAAGCTCTCAGGTAATGTCAGTGTTGCTGGCCTGTGGATCACTCTTGTAGAGAGAAAAAAGATATTAGACTTGGAGTCAGAATTACAGGCTTTTAGTACCAGCTCTGCCATTTACTACCTTGTTTTCTTAGACAAGTCACTTCCCCACTCTGGACTTTAGTTTCCTCAAATATAAACTGTTTAATGGGGAAGAGGGTGAATTGGGTTACTTAAGAGCTTGCATTCATGGAATTGTTATTATTTAAAATTTCATTTATTTATTTAAGTAATCTCTATGCCCAAAAAGGGGCTCGGACTCAGGACCGTGGGATCAAGAGTCAGATGCTTTTTTGACTGAACCAGCCAGGTGCCCCGCATTCATGGAATTTTTAGGGTGATAGTTTGATTTAAGTAATCTCCAAGTATAGGACCATGTACAGCTTTTCAGGGGACTAACAGATAAATTGGTATTGGCATAGTAGGATATCTAAGGGCTCAATGAGGAGGGCAACGCAAGGGATGGGGAGCAATCCATGATTTCTTACAGGAATATAAGGCTCTGATTCTCTTGAGGTGATGGATTTTGGATTAAGAGAATTGTCTAGAGAGAGGCTGCTACTTTTCCGCAACAATCACTTCAAGAGGAAACCTACATTATTGAGAATTGAGTTGCATAAGAAATTTGAATGAGGGCAGCAAGGGATGAGTTAGAGCTTTGAAATAAGCAAACACTTTTGGCAGCCCTTGAGCAAGTCGAGGCTGGAGGGCAGCTTTCTGGAACCAGAAGGCAGTCTAATTTTATAATAACATTTTGTTTCTGCTGTAGATCATTTTTATGTCTATTTTCACCCCAGAATTCAGGTCTTTGACCACAACGGCCAGACCTGACAGGGCCGGAGCTTGGGAGGCACGGTCGGGGTGAGAGGGCAAACAGCGTCCCAGAAGGACGGCCAGGGTGCTCAGGCGACACAGGAGTGCAAATGGATGAGAGGCAGGAGGAAGTGAGTGAGAACGGGACACAGGGGACTTAAAAGAATTGAACGGAGCTCCTGACGACCTGAGCCTCTGGCGTCGGCCCCTCCCCCAGTGTTTACGCATTTGTGTTTTGAGCCCTAAAGAGGATCTAACAGAAAGCGTTCCCAGGCTCACAGATACCGGCTAGTTTCTCTTTAAGTCCCCAAGCCAAGTCGGGGGAGAGGAGAGCACTGTTGACGGCGCCCTCTCCCAGCGTTGGGATGGGGGCAGGGGACTGCAGGAGATTCTTACCTTATGCAGGACGTGCTCATTGAAGTCGCGGCTAGCTCCCCACTGGTAGGAGTCCAGTCTCTGCTGGTCCATGCCCGGCGTGGAGTCCACTGCTTCTCGCCTTCCCAGCGTTCTGCGTCAGCGCTCCCAGAAGCTCGGTCCCGGGTCGGCTGGGTGCGGCAGGCTCGGGTCGAGCCCCGCGGGCCGGGCCGCATCCGGGTTCAGCACTGGACAGCTCCGCGGCGGTGGCTGCGCGGTACCCAGGACGTGGTCGCGGGTGGGGGTGGGCGGACAGGCGGCCCCTCCCCTCCGCAACCGTGGCGTTTCAGCACCAGCAACAGCGATAGTGCCACTCTCCGCCTGGGACCCGAGTTCTGAGATCCTGTCCGCTCAAAATGCCTGTCTTGTGACTCCAAGGTGCTGGCAGAGACGCAAGATTTCAGTCTCACCGGTGGTCGGTGCGTTTCTGGTTCAGCTACCGGACTTCGGAGGCTCAGCGTCCCGCTGCGTTCCCAGGGCATTGCGGTCCCGGGAGCCCACTCTTCCTGATTCTCAGGAAAGAGCATCTTTCATTCTCATGAAAGAAAGAGCATCCCCATCATACCGCGCAGCACAGCTCTCCTCCCGCGTTTGCAGGGGCGAAGTCCTGCGGCGCTGGTGCAGATTCTCTTTTGGTCCCTGGACAGCTCCCTCCAGTATGTATGAGGTTCACAGACGATGGGGCTTGCAAGTCCTTGAAGTCCTGAATTACTCTGCAACATTCTGCTTAACCGCATTTTCCCAGGAAGAGGGTCTAGAGCTTTCATGAAACTCTCCAGAGTGCGCGTGACCCACAAAAGTAGGGAACAATTGGCTCAGGAGAGGCAGAATGGCGGTTTGATTAAGAGTACAGGCTCAGAGTTCAGATGTGAGCTCTGACAATTATTAGTTGTGTAGCCTTGGGCAAGTTACTTAACCTTCCCTAAGTGTCCACAGAATAGAGATAATAATTGTACCTACCCTCTGGTGTCTTTCTGAGGATTTAATAAGTTAATTCAGTAAATAGCATGGAAGGATGCCTGGCATGAATTAAGAACACAAAGAATGTTTGCTGTTATGAACTCTAGGCAGGGAGATGGGAAGCTTTGGCTACCTCCTCCAAAAACCAGGGGAGTTCTTTTGCTGGGACTCCCCCACCCCCATTTGCAGTTACACCACTATCTAGAATAGGAGGCCATGGGAATGGGGGCTGAGATTTTGGCCTTGGGGGTTATCCTACTATGATGACCCTGGTGTTCAGCAGGCGACTACATCACTAGGCACAAGTCCTATTACCACTGGCCATTGATCAATATGGAGGGGAAGGGCCAGGCCTAAGGCTAAAAGGGTATGGGATGGGGGCAGGGGACTGCAGGAGATTCTTACCTTATGCAGGACGTGCTCATTGAAGTCGCGGCTAGCTCCCCATTGGTAGGAGTCCAGTCTCTGCTGGACTTCTGGATTTCAGTTCCATTTTGGCTAGTGGCCTTAGCTATAGCACTTATGTCTGTGGGATTATGTTTTCTCATTTGTAAAGCAGGTAGAGGAATGTGTGCCTATCTCACTGGGTTTTTATGAAGAGTAAATGAGAAAATGTACATAAAATATTTCTTTTATTTTAAACCATAAATTGAAATAAAATCAAATTTCATTTATAAAGTGTTATTACCACTGGAATCACTATACTATAGATAGTGAATAGTGATTAAATGAACAAAGCCAGGTAACCAGTGTGTTTGTGTGTATGAGATTCTCACTAGGCCTATAATTGGGGTTCTTAACTTAAGGTGAATAGATGGACTTTAGGGAATTGTGAACCATGAAAACATTATCAAAAGTTTCCCTTCTGAGCATTTTTCTGGGGAGAAGTCCCATGGATTTCATTATGTTCCCAGAGTTATCTATTCTAAAGAACTTAAGGACTAATAGCTTGGAGAAAGTCTTTTTTTTTTTTTACTTTATTTAAGCTTTATTTAAACATATGATATAACCCCACCACCCTCACCCAACCCCTCTTCCCCCCACCCCCCAGAAAGTCTTATCATAACTTTCTCCTGGGCTTCCTCACCACCCATGACTGTTGTGGATAAGAAGGTCCCAGAAGTTAATGGTTGCTTTGTCCCGAGCCTCATTCCTGGGAAAGGTAAGGGTATGGTTCTGAGCTCTGAGGATTCAGAAACACGATTTCATCTGTTTGCTTAAGAGCTAGGAAGAGCACATACAATAGAGGATCCAAAATGACCTGGAGTCAATGACAGAAGACTTCCCTGAGAAATATTTAAGCTGAGATCTGAAGAAAGAGTGGGCATCAGTCAGGTGAAGGGAGTGGTGGTGTGACTCTAGGAAAAGTGGTCAGCATGTGCAAAAATGTTATGGTATCAAGGAGCTGAAAAAAGACCAACCTGACTGGAGTCCAGAGAGGGAGGGGTGAGGGATAATGGGAGAAGAGTTTAGACAGGTTGGTAAGGACCTGATCATGTGGGCTGTGTTAAGGGTTTTGGATTCTATTCTAAGAGCCATGAGAATTCTGGGGCGCCTGGGTGGCTCAGTGGGTTAAGAGCCATGAGAATTCACTGAAGAACTTTAAGTAGAGGAGTTTGGGATTTAAAGATACAATTCTTGTTGCTGTGTGGGCTAAGAGCCAAGGATAAATTTGCTCATTTTTTCTTATTGATTTATAAATCTCTTTATAGATTAAGGACATCAATCCTTTATGTCATAAATATTTCATTATGTTCTATAGATTTTTTTTTAAAGATTTTATTTATTTATTTGTCAGATAGAGAGAGAGCACGGGAGCCAGCACAGGCAGACAGAGTGGCAGGCAGAGGCAGAGGGAGAAGCAGGCTCCCCGCTGAGCAAGGAGCCCGATGTGGGACTCGATCCCAGGACGCTGGGATCATGACCTGAGCCGAAGGCATCTGCTTAACCAACTGAGCCACCCAGGCATCCCTGTTCTATAGATTTTTTTCAATTACTAACTTTGCTTATGCTTTTGTTATACTATATTAAAGTTTTTAATTTTTAAGTTTGGACTGATCATGAGTAGGCATTGGCCAGGCAGAGGGTATCAGAAGGCATAATGTTGAGCAAGCAAAGAAAGCAAAGGAAAATAGTCACTATATTGTACACCCGAAATTAATATAATACTGTATGTTAACTATACTGGAATTAAAATAAAAAACTTTTAAAAAGTAAAGGAAAGTAGATATTCTTTAAGGAATATGTCCATTAATATGTAATAGAATGGGGCACCTGGGTGGCTCAGTGAGTTAAAGCCTCTGCCTTTGGCTCGGGCCATGATCTCAGGGTCCTGGGATCAAGCCCCACATCAGACTCTCTGCTCAGCAGGGAGCCTGCTTCCCCCCACCCTCTCTGCCTGCCTCTCTGCCTGCTTGTGATCTGTCTGTCAAATAAATAAATAAAATATTAAAAAAATAAGATGTAATAGAATAAGAGATAAATTTTCTTCATTCTGGGGCTATTTATTTTCAAATAACTAATATTAATTTAAAATGACATCTTTTGTGTGATTTCTACTCTTTTAAATTTGCTAAGGGGTGTTTTGTGATCTATCTTGGTGAATGTTTCAGGTGAGCTTCAGAAGAATGTGTACTTTGTTATTGAATGGAGTATTCTACAAATATCAATCAGATCAAGTTGATTGATAGTGCTCTTCATGGCAACTATATCTTTATTGATTTTCTGCATGCTAGATGTATCAGTTACAGGCAGAGGGTTTTGCAGTCTTCAGCTACAATTGTAGATTCCTCTTTTTCTCCTTTCTGTTCTATCTGTTTTTACTTTGTGTATTTTTTTTTAATATTTTATTTATTTATTTGAGAGAGAGACAGTGAGAGAGAGCATGAGTGAGGAGAAGGTCAGAGATAGAAGCAGACTCCCTGTGGAGCTGGGAGCCCGATGCGGGACTCGATCCCGGGACTCCAGGATCATGACCCGAGCCGAAGGCAGCCACTCAACCAACTGAGCCACCCAGGCGTCCCTACTTTGTGTATTTTGACACTGTTTTTAGATGCATACATGTTTCTTGGAGAACTGACTCCATTATCCTTATATAGTGCCCCCCTTATTAGTGATAATTTTCTTTGTTCTCAAGTCTTCTTTGTTTGAAATTAATATAGCTATTCCAACTGTCTTTTTTTTTTTTTAAGATTTCATTTATTTATTTGACAGACAGAGATCACAAGTAGGCAGAGAGGCAGGCGGGGTGGGGGGAGCAGGCTTCCTGTTGAGCAGAGATCCTGACTCGGGTCTCGATCCCAGGACACTGAGATCATGACCAAAACGAAGGCAGAGGCCTTAACACACTGAGCCACCCAGGCACTCCCCTCCCAACTGTCTTTTGATCAGTGTTAGCATGAAATAACTTTTTCCATTCCTTTACCTTTTTTTTTTTTTTTAAGCGCGAGCACAAGTGGGGAGGTCAGAGAGAGAAGGAGAGAGAGATTTTCAAGCAGTTTCCAAGCTCAGGACACATGCTGACCTGGGACTTGATTTCATGACCCTGAGATCATGATCTAAGCTGAAATCAAGAGCTGGACACTCAACCGACTGAGACACCCAACATCCCTCCACATCTTTGCTTTTAACCTGTTGGTGTCTTTATTTTTAATTTGGTTTTTGTAGACAACGTAGAGTTGTCTTTTTAAAGAAATCCACTCTGACAATCTCTTTTAATTGGCTTATTAAACTGTTCACATTTAGAATGATTATTGATATATTTGGATTAATGTCAACCATGTTTGCCATTGTTTTTTGTTCATTGCCAGATGCTTCTTCCTTCTGAATTCTCTGGTTTGAAATGAACAATTTGTATGATTAAATTTCATCTCCTTCCTTAGCACATCAATACAAAATTCTTAAAATTCTTTTCAATGGTTGTCTTAGAGTTAACAGTATATATTTTTAACTAAACTAAATCTGCCTTCAAACGATGCTATTCTTGCTTCACTTGTAATATAGGTACCTTAAAAATAGTATTTCCAATTCGTCCCTCTCACTCCTTGTGACATTGCTGTCAATCATTTTACTTATCCATATGCAATAATCATTAAACACATTGTTGCTATTGTTACTTCAAAGTTATCTTTGAGAAGGGTTAAGAATAAGAAAAAAAAGATTTCAACTTACTATCATTTATTAGCGCCCACCCTTCCTTTCACTTCTTTCCCGCTTTACCTCTGAAACCCTGTCAGATATGCGTTTTAAAGTAAACATTTTGTTTTAGAATTATTTGTATGTTTCCAGAGGAGTTGCGTAAATAGTATAAAGAATTCTTGTATCCCCCATGCCCCCTTCCCCCTACTCTTAACGTTTTTACATTTGTCACAACTATGAACCAATATTGATACATTATTACCAACTGAAATCCATACTTTATTTGTATTTCCCTAGTTTTTAACCTAAGATCTCTATTCTGTTCCAGGACCCAATCCAGGATCTCACATTACATTTAAGTGTTATGTTTCCTTAAGCACCTTAAGGCTATGACAATGTCCCAGACTTTCTTTGGTTTTGATTGTCTTGATAGTTTTAAGGAGTACTGGTGAGGTGTTTTGTAAAATATCCTTCAGTTTAGATTTTTCCAATTTTTTTCTCATGGTTAGACTGAGGTTATGTAATTTTTGACAGGAAGACGATGGCGGTAAAGTTTCGTTATCAATACATCATATCAAGAGGATGTGTTATAAGTATGACCTATCACTGATGTTGTTAACCTGGACTGCCTCACTGAAGCAGTGTTTGTTGGATTTATCTATTGACATTTTCCCCCTCTTTGACATCCTTTAATTGTTTTGCTTTATTTTTTTAAGATTTTATTTTATTTTTAATTTTTTTTAAAAGACTTTATTTATGTATTTGACAGACAGAGAGATCACAAGTAGGCAGAGAGGCAGGCAGAGAGAGTCGGGGAGGCAGGCTTCCTGCCAAGCAGAGAGCCGGATGCGGGGCTCGATCCCAGGACCCTGGGATCATGACCTGAGCCGAAGGCAGAGGCTTTAACCCACTGAGCCACCCAGGTGCCCCCTTATTTTTAATTTTTTTTAAAAAAGATTTTATTTATGTATTTGACAGACAGAGGTCACAAGTGGGCAGAGAGGCAGGCAGAGAGAGAGGGGGGAAGCAGGCTCCCCGCTGAGCAGAGAGCCGGATGCGGGGCTCGATCCCAGGACCCTGGGATCATGACCTGAGCTGAAGGCAGAGGCTTAACCCACTGAGCCACCCAGGAGCCCTGTATCTTCTGTAATTTTTATAGATTTATTCTAAAATGTGAACGCTTTCCCAAACCCCCAGTATTCAAACTGCTATCATTACACAAACTCAGTTTACTCCCAGGGCCAAATAACATGTTGTGATTGTTTGTGTTTCCTTTTCAAAGGCTTGTATCACCAACCTAAAAAATATTCTTTTTAAAAATAAAAACCCATTGCTAACATCATACAGTGTTTTAATCTGTACATCGTCATTTTATATATTTGTTGTTTTCTCTGAAGCTTCTGATTGCCTTTCTATTTGTTGGGAGAGGAAATGCATACCTTCTTCACTGTATCTTTCCTATCTTCCATCTCTTCACTTTCCTTTTCCCTTGATAACCATTTAAGTCTTTTCTTCAATCTCAGTCACTTCCTGTTCTGATACAAACTGTTTTTTTTTTTTTTTTTAAGAATTTAATTTAAAATAGTGGCTCAGTTGGCTAAGCAGCTGCCTTTGGCTCAGGTCATGATCCCAGCGTCCTGGGATCGAGTCCCACATCGGGGTCCTTGCTCGGCGGGGAGCCTGCTTCTCCCTCTGCCTCTGCTGCCTCTCTGTCTGCCTGTTCTCGCGCGCTCTCTCTCTCTCACAAATAAATAAATAAACTCTTAAAAAAAAGGAATTTATTTTAAAATAATCTTTACACCCAATGTGGAGCTCAAACTTACAACCCTGAAATAAAGAGTCGCATGCTCTACTGACTGAGCCAGCCAGGGACCCGTGAACTGTTTTTTTCTTTTCTTTTTCTTTTTTTATTTAGATAATGACTTTCTTATATTTCCTTCCCCACTGAATTTCTAATTGCTTTTTAAAATTTTTTTTTAATTTTATTTTTTTTATTTTTATTTAAACATGTAATGTAACCCCACCCCCCTCTCCCAACACCCCTCCCTGCCACCCCCCTCAGTTTGTTTTATGACATTAAGAGTCTCTTTTGGTTTGTCTCCCTCCCAATCCCATCTTGTTTCATTTATTCTTTTCCTACCCCCTTAACCCCCACCCCCGTTGCATCTCCACTTCCTCATATCAGGGAGATCATATGATAGTTGTCTTTCTCCGGTTGACTTATTTCGCTAAGCATAATACCCTCTAGTTCTAATTGCTTTTCAAGATTGAATGCTGCTGGGGCTTCATCACATGCTCAAGTCTTATTTTCCAAGTTTTTTCCTATCCAATCTCATAAACCTCTCTGCTATAGGACTTTATTTTCCTGCTTCAATCTGAGCTGGTTGCTTTCTGGGCCTGCTGCACAGCCATAACCCTGAAGTTTCCCTTTATTCATGTGGGTTCAGTGTTCCATGTTGTCCATAACTTCCTCTTTCTTCATTTATTCTTACATGAGTTTGGTGCACTTTTCTTGTTTTGCTCCTCATGGAAAGTATTTGAAGAAGTTACTTGAGAATGTACTCAAATAACTTAAAAAATTTTTTTTTATTCTTAAGTAATATTTACACCCAACGTGGAGCTTGAACTCGCAACCCTGGGATCAAGGCCCGTGCTCTACCGACTGAGCCAGCAAGGCACCCTCATATAACTTCTTAAAAGAAGGAGGCATGGGAGCTGGAGTTTCTGAGTCTTTGCATATCTGCAAATGTGCTTGTTCTATTCTTACTCCATTTCATGTGGGTTTGGAATTCACAATGAAGGCGGCTTCCTGCAAGCCGTAATACGTTACTGAATTGTTTTCTGGTGCACTCACAGGGGGCAGTATTGCTGATTGGAAGTGTTGCTAACAGAAGGTCTGTTGTCAGTCTGATCCTCGGCTTTGGGAATAAGCTGTCTTACTATTTATTTTTCTTTGACAGCTTTTAGGATCTTGTCTTGATCCACGGTTTTCTGAAGGCTTATGTTAATTTATCTAATTGTGTACCTTTTTACGTCTATTGTGCTAGGCACTCAGGAGGTCCTGTTCGTTTGAAGATGTGTGTCATTTTTCCTCTCTGGGAAATTTTCTTGATTTAACTTTTTGCTCTCCTTCATTATTATTGTTATTTTCTGAATTTCCCAAGGAGTGAGATGTTGCACTTTCTAGATGGTTCCTTTTTACGTGTGTGTGAGTTTATTTATTTATTAAATAGGCTCCGTGCCCAGCATGTGACTTGAACTCATGACCCTGAGAACAAGAGTCACATGCTCTGAGCCAGCCAAGCACCCCTGTTCCTTTTGCCCTTTGAAAAAATCTCATATTTTATATCTCATTGTCCTTTTGTTCTGTGAACTAAGACATTTCCTCAACTTCATCTTTGAGTTTTCACATTGCATTTTAAAGTTTTAGCAACATTCCTTTCAATTTTTTTCAATAATTTTTTGTTCCCAATTAAAATGTTTAAATTGTGATAAAATACACACAATATAAGATTTGCCACCTTAACCATTTTTAAGTGTGTAGTTTAGTAGTGTTAAGTGTGTTCACATTGTTATGAAACCAATCTCCAGAAGTCTATTTATCTTTGAAAGGAAACTGTACACATGAAGCAATAACCCCTTATTCACTGTCACCCCAAGCCCTGGCTACCACCACTCTGCTTTCAGTCTCTGAATTTGACTACTCTAGGTAGCTCATTGGAATGGAATCATTCCAAGAGTATTTGTCTTTTTTTACTGGCTTATTTCCCTTAGCATAGTATCTTTAAGGCTTTTCCATGTTGTAGCATATGTCAGAATTTCCTTCCTTTTAGAGGCTGAATAATATTCTATTGTACGTACATGCCACATATTCTTGTTTTCTCTCCAATTTTTTGTTAATCTTTTTAAAAAAATCAAGCTTCTAATTTTAATTCCAACACAGTTGACATACAGTGTTGTATTAGTTTCAGGTGTACGATATAGTATGTAACATTTATATACATGACTCAGTGTTCATCATGGTAAGTGTATTCTCCGGTCCCCATCACCTATGCTACCCATCGCCCGACCCACCTCCCCTCGTAACCATTAGTTGTTTTCTATAGTTCAGAGTATGTTTCTTGGTTTCTCTATCTTTTTGTCTTCATTTGTTTGTTTTGTTTCTTAAATTCCGCATAAAAGAGAAATCATATGGTATTTGCCTTTCTCCAACCTACTTATTTTGCTTTGCATTATACTCTCTAGCTCCATCCATGTTGTTACAAATGGCAAGGATTCATTATTTTTTATGGCTAAATGATATTCCATTATAGATGTATATACACACCACCATATGTATACACACACGCAAACACACACCACTTCTTTATCTACTTGTCTATTGATGGACACTTGGGCTGGTTCCATAATTTGGTGATTGTAAATAATGCTGCAGTAAACATAGGGGCACATACCATATTTCCTTCACCCACTGATGGACACTTAGGTACCCTCTACCTTTCAGTTATTGTGAATAATGATGCTATGAACATCAGTGTACAGAGATCTCTTTGAGACCCTGTTTTCAATTCTCTTGGGTATATACCCAGAAGTGAAATTACTGAATCATGGGGCAATTCTATTTTTAATTTTTTGAGGAACTACTATGCTCAATTCCTTCTTATACCTTTGTATTATGGGTGCAGTATCTTCTCAAATCTCCTTTTTAAAATTTTCTCTCTTGTTCCTTAAATTGTCTCTGCTTTGTTAGGTCAATTTTGCTATTTATTTTGTTTTTTCTCTTTCATGTTGTGGAGTTTTAAAAACAGTGCCTAAGGATTCTTGGTTACCTTCATGTTTAAGAATGAGGCTTTAGAATGGCTCCGAGATCTCTGTACGTGGGCAGGATTGATAGCAGGTTAAACTTTTAGATGACTGGTCATGGAGTTGGTGGTAATCTGAGGGAACCCTAATGTCAGAGTGAGCTGAACTCTATCGTGGGAGTAACAGTCCCTTTGTAACCACCTTAGGTGTCCCTGTACTAGACCCAACTTAAATTTTTTTTAAAATTCAATTTAATTAACTTATAGTGTATTATTAGTTTCAGAGGTAGAATTTAATGACTCATCAGTTGCATATAAACACCCAGGGCTCATTCCATCAAGTGCCCTCCTTAATGCTCATCCCCCAGTTACTAAATCCTCCTACCCACCTCCCCTCCAGCAACCCTCAGTTTGCTTTTTCCTATTATTAAGAGTCTCTTATGGTTTGTCTTCCTCACTGTTTTCATCTTGTTTTGTTTTTCCTTCCTTTCCCCTATGTTCATCTGTCTTGTTTCTTAAATTCCACATATGAGTGAAATCATAATATTTGTCTTTCTCAACTTATTTCACTTAGCATAATACCCTCTAGTTCCATCCATGTCGTTGTAAATGGCAGGATTTCATTTTTTGATGGCTGAGTAATAATCCATTACACACACACACACAAACACACACACCCCATATCTTTTTTATCCATTCATCTGTTGGTAGACATCTGGGCTCTTCCCATAGTTTGGCTATTGTGGACATTGCTGCTATAAACACTGGGGTGCACGTACCCCTTTGAATCAATGTTTGTATTCTTTGGATAAATACCTAGTAGTGCAATTTCTGGGTAGTAGGGTAGCTCTATTTTTAAGTTTCTGAGGAACCTCCATACCATCTTTCAGAGTGGCTGCACTGGCTTGCATTCCCACCAACAGCGTAAGAGGGTTCCCCTTTCTCCACATCCTCACCAACATCTGTTGTTTCCGGAGTTGTTAATTTTAGTCATTCTGACTGGTGTGAGGTGGTATCTCACTGTGGTTTTGATTTGTATTTCCCCGATGCCGAGTGATGTGGAGCAGCTTTTTAATGTGCCTGTTGGTCATTTGCATTAGACCCAACTTTTATTTATTTTTTTAAAAAGATTTTTGCTTATTTATCTGACAGACAGAGATCACAAGCAGGCAGAGAGGCAGGCAGAGAGAGGGGGAAGGGAAGTAGGCTCTCTGCTAAGCAGGGATGCAGGGCTCCATCCCAAGACCCTGAGATAATGACCTGAGCCGAAGGCAAAGGCTTAACCCACTGAGCCACCCAGGTGCCCCTAGACCCAACTTTTAAAAACGAATGTTTATTGAGCATTTACTATGTGCCAGACACTATGCTAAATGTTTTATACATATCACATTTAATCTCAATGGTAATTCTATGAAATTATTACTGTATCCATTTTATAGAAGTGAAAACAGTTTGAAAGAATTTTAAGAAAGTTACATAGCAGGTTGGAATTTGAACCTAGGAATATGTGACTTCAGGTTCCATACTCTTAACCAATATACTACTTTCATTCTGAAATTTTGAGCCGAACCTCTCGTAGGGATTAAGTGGCAGTTTCATTTGGGATCACTAAGGAAATAATCTATAAACTATAGTAATGAATATGAAACAAGAGAATGGCTCAGTTCAATGGATTTGAAGAAAATATCCAGAATAAATTCTATGAGGATTTAATGCTACAAAAAATTGTGAAATGGAGGGATGGGTTGGATTTTCTAGCATTAAAGATGCAGCAAACATCTCTCTTCTAGTGAAGGGCTTGGCATCGCTCTCATGGTTAAGCTTTGGGCTCCTAATGTGAGTGAGAAGTGCACTTCAGGGAAGGTATAACCTGTATTTGGAGACACCTGCTCTCTCCTCACCCTACAAAGCTTGGATGGGAATAGGCGTTATGAGTTTTGGTGACTTAGGAAGAACAGTGGTGCTGTCTCCTTCCTGGACTTAGGAGAAGATGGTTTCTTCCTTCATTTATTCATTCATTCTTGGCTAGGCACTATGCTAGGTGCTGGGGACAAATGGATAAAAAAGCCACAGTTCCTGCCTCTGAAGAGCTGACAGCCTATGAGGCATGACTAACAGATACATACACCATGTGATAAGGACCATGATGGGGTAAAAGGGAGACAGACAGTATGGTGCAGTGGCTAAAAACACTGGAGCCAGCTGACAGGGGTCTGAATTCTAGCTCTGCCATCTTTTGTCTTTGCAACTCAGTATATTAATTCACTTCATTAACCTTCATTTTCCTCCTTCATAGGGTTAATGAGAGGATTCAATGACATAAGACATGGGAAGTGCTCATCCCAGTGCCTGGTATATATGCTTAATATGGGGAGTTATCACTGTGGATAATATGGGCTGAGCATGCTCCAAGTCTGGAGAAGGGGGTGACCAACTCTGTCTGCCTGGAGATGAGGAGCAAGGTGGGAGGCAGGGAGGGTTTTACTTAGGAAGGAGCCTCTTGGCACCAAATTTTCTTTCCAGAGAAATGCCCCCACATGGTGTCTTCCCTGTCCCAGCACCCCAAGGGGTCACATTATTGAGAGTTGACAAGCAGCTTCCGATAAGGGAGATTCTCTATAAGGCCAGGTGGGCAACTCTCCACAATAACAGACTGTGCAGATTTCTTAACCAACTGAACCACCCAGGCGCCTTATTTATTTTTCTTACGGCTTTATTTATTTGAGAGAGAGAGAGAGAGCACAAGCAGGGGAAGCAGCAGGCAGGCAGGCAAGCAGAGGGAGAGGGAGAAGCAGGCTCCCTGTCCAGCAAGGAGCCTGATGTGGGGCTCGATCTCTGGACCCTGGGATCATGACCTGAGCAAAAGCAGCTGCTTACGATTGTGCAGATTTCTTGCTGCCTTGTCTTCTCCCAACCTCTTTATTGGATGCTTTCCGGGAGAGACAAGGATGAATAATGAGTGAATGAACTTTTATAATGTGCACCATATGCCAGACTCTTTTGAATGTATTACCTAATTTAACCTTATCCAATAATTCTCTGGAGAAGGCTACTCTTCCTCCCATCATATGGATGGTGGGGGCGAGGTTCAGGGATATCAATTCATCACGGAGATCATGCAGGTGGCAGGCAGAGCTGAGATTCAGTCCCCATCAGTATGGCCTGAAGTCGATATGCTTTCCACATCCTGTAGCTGCCTTGTTCGCGTGGACTTCTCAACCAGGAATTGTGGTTCAAAGGGACTGTGGAGATTCACTCAGTTTTTTTAGCTCGACAGATAGAAAATCTCCCTGGCATACAGGATTTTTTTTTTTTAAATTCTAAATTTCAACCTTCTCTGCCACTCAGTCAGGGTTGCAGGGAAGAGAAGCAGAGGTGGTCTTCCTCTCCAGAGGTACAGAAGTGCCTGGTGGTATCACCACATCTGCGCCAATTACTGGTACATAATGGGAATGCCACAAAGAACAAAGCAATGTTCTCATGCCTGTCTTACCAGGAACCCGGGGAAGTAGGACAACCCTCAGGGGTTAGGACTCCATGCACTGGTGGTCCTTGTAAGGGTCATTAGTACTGAGCTCTCCCCTGCCTCACACACAGGCCCCCAACTGCCGACCGACCGTGGGACCAACCGAACAATCTGGAAGGCGCCGCCCCTCTACTGGGCTCAAAGGTCTTTGCAGCTCACGTTCTCCTCCTTGTGGACATTTACATTTATCCCTGGCAGGACCTCAGAAGTTGGCAACTATGCATTGGAGAACTGCTAAGCTCATAGCCCAGGGAGATGAGCTTCTTTTGCCCAATAGAGAGGGAAGCCCAGACAAAATGAGAAAGTCAGTAAAGTTTACTTACACTCTTCTCAGCTGCCCCATTCTGTTCTATCTCCTCTCTGTGTAGCTTAACTCCTTTTTCACATGAGAAATAATTTTTTCTATAGTCAGCAGCAGGGGTGTGTGTGTGTGTGTGTGTGTGTGTGTGCGCGCATCTCTGTGTGGGAGGCATCACATTTTTGAGGATCTCTCTTTGCTGGAGTCACACTTGGCCGTAGTCTTATTCTGGCTGGCCCTCTTACACTGCCTGCCACCTGCCTGCAGGGATCAGTGTATTCAATTTCACGTATTTCCCAGGAGAAGCAGAAGGTATTCTGGGTTCCTTCGTGCTAAATTTTGTGATTTTCTCCTCAAGGCACACAACTGAGTATCAAAACGGGGAAAAGAAAATTCAATCCCTCCTTCTAAGAGCTAATAATAGAAGGGTACCAAATTATTTATGTATCCAATAGCCAATTAAAAAAAACTGGGGGACGCCTGGGTGGCTCAGTGGGTTAAGCCGCTGCCTTCAGCTCGGGTCATGATCCCAGCGTCCTGGGATCGAGTCCCGCATCGGGCTCTCTGCTCGGCAGGGAGCCCACTTCTCCCCTCCCCTCTCTGCCTGCCTCTCTGCCTACTTGTGTGATCTCTGTCTATCAAATAAATAAATAAAATCTTAAAAAAAATTGGACCTCAGGGTGCATTGCATTGGGATAATCAAAATAATAGAAGTCTGACACATTCATTACTCATCCACAAATGGTCCTTCCTTCTTTCCTTCCTTCCTCCCTCCTTATAATGTAATAAGAATCTTAAAACAAAAGTTAAGGCCTTGACAATAATCTACATTTAACCGTATTTCCACCTCCCACTCCTCCCATTCCTCCATCTGAGGTTGTGATCATCCTCATTCCTGGGTCCATCACTCCTGTCTTTTTAAGTAGTTCTGCTGCATTTGCATGCATTTCTAAAAATACATCTTTTATAATTTGTTTTCTCCAGTGCAGAACTTGAACTCACAAACCTGAGATCAAGACCTGAGCTGAAATTAAGAGTCAGATAGCTAACCAACTGAGCCACCCAGGCCCCCCACTAAAAGAAAAGTTTAGTTTTTTTAATTTTTTATTTTTTTAAAAAGAATTTATTTATTTATTTATCAGAAAGAGCGAGCACAGGCAGACAGAGCGGCAGGCAGAGAGAGAGGAGGAAGCAGGCTCCCTGCCGAGCAAGGAGCCCGATGCGGGACTCGATCCCAGGACACTGGGATCATGACCTGAGCCGAAGACAGCTGCTTAACCAACTGAGCCACCCAGGCGTCCCTAGTTTTTTTTTTTTAAATTTAAGATCATATTGCTCAGAATGGTTATTATTTTTGCATGTTGCTGTAGGTTGTTGCTTTGAGTGCTGTGTATGTTCGGTTGAGTAAATAGATCACAATTTTTTTAAAATTTGTTCTCCCACTGCAGGAGGCCTGGGCTGTTCCTGGTTTTAATCTGTTGTGAACAGCACTGTTGGGAGCCTTCTCCTAGGGGAAACATTTATCTTTATCTCTCCATCTTTGAGGCATTTATTCAAACTCACTGCATGTGCTGCCTTGGTCTTGGTGGATAGTGTGGCATTCCTCATGTCTGGAGAAATCCACGTTTTTAATAAGGACGCCCTACCATGACCATGATCATTTTGGGGTGTGGGGTGCCTGGCCGGCTCATTTGGTAGAACATGGGAATCTTTATCTTGGGGTGATAAGTTCGAGATATTTTTAAAAATAAAATGATGAAAACAATAAATCAGTTCTTAAAAAAAATCCCAAAACCATGTTGGGGGATAGGGCTACAAGGCTTTCTGCTGGAAAAGGATGAGACCTATTAAAACAAACCTGGGATTAAAAAAAAAAAAAGGCTTTATTTATTTATGTGACAGAGAGAGATCACAAGTAGGCAGAGAGGTAGGCAGAGAGAGAGGGAGAAGCAGGCTCCCTGCTGAGCAGAGAGCCCGATGCGGGGCTCGATCCCAGGACCCTGAGATCATGACCTGAGCCGAAGGCAGAGACTTAACCCACTGAGCCACCCAGGAGCCCCACACCTGGGATTTTGATTCAGACAGTCTTCATCCAAGACCCACCTGAGCCACTTATCAGGTTTGTGAATTGGACTATTTCTTGACATCTTTAAGTCTCAGTTTTCTCATTTTTAAAAAAGATTTTATTTATTTGCTTGACAGAGAAATCACAAGTAGACAGAGAGGCAGGCAGAGAGAATGGGGAAGCAGGCTCCCCGCTGAGCAGAAAGCCTGGTGCGGAGCACGATCCCAGGATCCTGAGATCATGACCTGAGCTGAAGGCAGAGGCTTAACCCACGGAACCACCCAGGCGCCTCTCAGTTTTCTCATTTTTAAAATGTGGAGCAATTAATGCCTCCTCACAGGGTCATGAGGAATCAATGGGTAAAAGGATGCTTAGCATACAGTTGGTGGTCTCTATATGCTCATTTTTACATGCTTCATTTATGTTGATCCCCATATGCTATCAATACTATACAATACCACATGTATGAGACATACTGTATTAAATTATTATGCCTGGTAATAAAGAATTAAAGCATGCAATTCTCAATTTTAGAGGAATTTAAGTTGTAATTGGAAATGGAAACACAGAAAAAAAAATTAGACATCAAAGCATTGCTGAAGATGCAGACGGGCATGCCAGTGAGTGTGCCCCCAGAGTCAGCACATCAGGGCTCACATGGTACTAGCACACTCTGCTTGCTACCTTATAACATCAGGCACCACACTTGGTTTTTAGAGTCTCTGTTTCCCTGTGGAGATTAGTGATGATAACTGAGCTCAGAAGCTCTTGTGTGGAATGAATGAGATAATCCATAACTCCTTGTGCTGGTGCTTGGGCTCCCAGTAGGTGCTCAATAAATGGCAGCTGCTGGTATTAGCCTGGGATATAATGTGAGCTCATTGCATAGGCTGAGTGTCCACTGAGCAGGGACACCATGGAGGAGCCTCAAATACTGGATTTGGAGGGAAGGGGTCTGTGAATATTTCCCAAAACAAACTCCAGATGGGCTCCCATGGGACTGAGGAGGTTGGGTGCCCTTATCAAAAATATGAATTTCTCCAGACTTTCTGGATAAGAATCTCTCTTGGGGTGACACTTGGGAATTTGCATGACTATAAAGTTTTGTGGGAGACTCTGACATGAAGACAGATTTTAGGAACTACTGGATTAGTGGCTTCTCACATCCCTTTCAACCTTTGTGCTTTGGGAAACCATTCAGAAGGGACTTCACTTCCCCCAAGAGAGTTTAGGAGGATTTCCTTGGAGCAGGATGAGGATACTGGGTGGAATTATGAGGTGCGTCTAGATTTCTTGAGAGGAGGGGGGAACATAACCCCAGATGGCCACATGAGGACGCTCTAGGGAGCACCTTTTGTATAGAATACAATGGGGTTGACCCCCAGTCCCCTAGAGTCCAGCATTGTGCTCTATAAAATGAGTCCTCCTGAAATAGAGTAACATATGCATATATTTCTACTTAAGAATAAGATATGTATAATTTTTCTTTAGAAAAAGAAAGAGAGGACAGGGCACCTGGGTGGCTCAGTGGGTTAAGCCTCTGCCTTCAGCTCAGGTCATGATCTCAGGGTCCTGGGATCGAGCCCCACACCAGACTCTCTGCTCAGCGGGGAGCCTGCTTCCCCCCTCTCTCTGCCTGCCTCTCTGCCTCCTTGTGATCTCTGTCTGTCAAATAAATAAATATTCTTTATTAAAAAAAAGAAAAAAAAGAGAGGAGAGAGTGGGGTGGGCTGAGCAGAGAGGAATCATAGGAGAAGGAAGTTAAAGAGAAAAGGGAAAAAGGAAGGAAAAAAAGTAATCTTTAAGTTAATCGTTCAACATGGAAAGTTTTTAATTCAGAGAGGGTATTCTTTTATGCTTGGTATTTTATTAGTGGGAACAGATGGAATGTCTTATTTCATCTACCTGCTCTAAAAATCAGGGATAGATTGAGAGAAAAACACTGTTGAAAAAACTCAACGGGGGGTGGGGGGGATGTGACAAAGGACAGGGATGTGTGACAGTCAGGTGAGTGTCAGCAACCTGACACCTCACAGCTGTATTTGAAGTGAGGTCACAGGCATTGGCTGTGTCTGAACTAGGGGAAACCTATTTTTATGAGAGATTGGAGGAGGGGACTTTGGTCTCACATTCTTCCCATTTGCAGGAGGCCAATGTTGGTGTCGAGGTATTTTGTTTAGTCCTATTCTCTATGACACTACGGTCTGCCAGGTGATCAATGGCTGTGAGACACACTAAATGAAGTCAGTCTGGAAAAATCCCCAGAGTCTAGCTCTGCCTATGTCTGATATACAGTCAGTCTTCGCATGACCTCATTGCCTGCCCTAAAGTTTTCCATAGCTCAAGGCATGGAGAAGGGGAGATCCAGACTTCCGGGAGGGGTCATGAGGACAGAGAGCAGCCCGCTGGATCTTTCAGTTGTCTGGAATTGCTGATTGGTCCACAATTAGTGGTTGTGTCTGAAACTATAATTTGAATATGGCTTTGTTTCTTTTAGAGAGATGGGAGAGAGTCTTGGTAGGAACGGAGGTAGATGGTCGTAGACATAGGAGAAGAGACCATTTTTCTTTTTTTCCTTAGGGAAAGTCTTCAAGAAGGGGGCTAGTTAAGAGGGGCTTATCTCTGTTGATCTATCATCTCCCTCTGGATAATTTACACCTTGACGTTCCATCTACCAATGGAAAAGCAGTGGGAAGAATGGGTGAGAATGTGAGCTTTGAGTCTGATCTGTGTGAATTATGACAACAAAATTAGCCATTATTATTAGAAATAGTTTCTTACATTGCCCAGTGTGAGCATTTGATGTGATGTTTGATTGCCTCTTGGGGAGTTGCATGCAAAGGGTTTACTGTCCAGGAATATCGGCTCCATAAACCCATGTGGTTAAGATAGAGGGGACTGTCCCCTCACTTCTGTCACTTCATCTCCTAATCCTTTTCCACCCTTCCTATCTAAGTTCCTCAAGAACTACACTTACAGTCTGCATTTCCTCATCTTCAACTGGCTTTCACCACTCCACTTCCACTGAAATGGCATTTGGATAGATCACCAGTGATCTGTGCTCTGCCAGATCCCAAGGCCACTCTTTGTGTATTTTGTTGGACCTCAACATAACTGGTTTCTCCTTCCTCCTTCAAACTCACTTGGCTCCTGTCAATCTGGGCTTTCCTTGTTTTCCATCCATATGTTCTGTCACTCATTTCCTCTTTCCTTCCTGGTTCCTATCTTTTCACTCTTGAAATCTCATCCCTGCCGCTCGGTTCCCCAGGGTTCTGTCCTCCCTTCCTTCTTTTCTTTCTATACACTCACTAGGTGATCTTAACCACTTTCATGTCTACAACTCCCCTGTTCTTAGTGAGAGTCAGCCATTACTTAGTGAGAATCATGCAGTCCCCCAGCTGCATGTCTATAATGAAGGGGGATGTGGCACCATTTTAAATGACCCTGCCCACTTGGCCATAATTGAATGGTCCATGAATGGGTACCTGATGAAAACTGGACAATTTCAGTTCTTCCAGACTTCCTTTTCTTTTAACCAAGACTCAGGAAGGGAGTAGGGCTTTCTCTGGGAGGGAAACCCATAAGATAGTAGACTTGAGAAATGTCAGTGGCCATATGTCCCTCCTCCTGAAGGAAGCTGTTGTTAAACAGATACTAGAGCCCACAGAGGAGCATGAAGAGAGGGCTCAAGGCATACTTGGTTGTATGGTTCCAGTTGTCTGCATGGTTCCAAGATTGAGCTGCATCTTTGCTTTCCCCATGGATTATCTTTGAATTATATGTAATATCCTAGTATTTTTTTTCCTAGTATTTTTCTAATACATGCTCCCTTTTGCCTAAGTATGTTCTAGGTCAGTTTCTGAGATCTGCACCTGAAATAGATTCTGTCAGAGGTAGGTTCTAAGGAAACAGAGACTCCAACTAAGGGTTAGGAGAATTGGATTTGCATTAACTCTGGCACTCAATGGCCGTGAGACCTTGAGCAAGTCCCAGACCCTGAGAGTCAGTTTCTTCATAAAATGAGGAGCAACAAAATCTGCCTGCCTGGTACACATAGTCCTAGGGGGATTAACCACTGAAACCATAAAACCCCTATAAATGTAAAGTTTACAAAGTGCAGGATTTATTTGAAAACTTTTAGAAAACATTTTTATTTTTTTATTTTTTGGGAGACATAGAGAGAAGCAGAGGGAAAGGGAGAGAGACAATCTTAAGCGGGCTCCATGCCCAGTGCAGAGCCCGATGTAGAGGTTGATCTCACCACCCTGAGATCATGACCTAAGCTAAAATCAAGAGTCAGACGCTTAACTGACTGAGCCACCCAGGCATTTTTAGCATGAATTTCCATTTTGTTTCCAGCAGCTCAGTTGCATGAATGTGGACCCAGAGTAGGAAGGTTTGTGCTGATAGCATTGATCCCCCGGGGTAGAGTGTGCATGGTCAGTGGGGTCAGGTGTAGCAGAATCTGCAGTGAACGTTTAGAAGCCATGGAGGTGGTGGGAGACCCAGAATCCAAAGCTCATTGATGGAAGCACTTCCTGACTCTACTTTAGTACTTTATTCAGGTTTCCATGGGACAATAGCCAGTCCAAAGGACCATGATCAAGATCCATAGGAAATAGTGGAGAAGGAAAGAACACCTGAATCAGGAATGGGTTAGGAAGGAGCTGAGGATCATTTACTGCTCTTAGCAAGCACACCCAATGATTCACTCTGGACTTGGGATCTAGACATCACAATTCCAGTCCTCACTTTGCTTCTGACTTACTGGGCAAGACATGTTATTTCTCCTCTGAGTCTTAGTTTCCCTGTTTCTCAAATTGGAAATGAGGTGAGGTGAGGAGGATCTTCACAATTATACCTCACATTTGTGACACCTTTATAGTTTATGCTCACTGTCATTTTACTCTTCATAAGATCAAGGGAGACACATATTATTGGTCCCATCACATAGACAGGTGGTAAAAGTATGAGATAGCACTTGTTCTGAGGTCTTTTTCCACTCTAAGATCCTTCCAGTAGTAAAGCTCTGTGACCTCCTATCACTGTGTCCTTGAGCATCTACTGTACTCAGGGAGCCACATGGTATAGAGTCATTTGTCTGCATGCCCTACCTGCCCCACCAGATTGTTGGCTCCTTTAGAGCAATACTCATGCTGGTTTCTTCATTGCTTCCATCAAAGCACTCAGAAGTGTCTTATCCTCTGGATAAATAATGATTAAATAAGATGCAATGACAAGGCACGTATTCTTGGTACACGTTGAGAATCCATCCTGAACCCAGAACTTGGTTTGGACTTTAAAGAAGGCTTCTTGGGTATTTTTGTTTTTCATGGAAGTGCTGGTTTTTGTTTTCACTCTTATCTCCAGAGATGCTTTCAGCCTCTTGAGACTCAATAATCAATCAACATTTACTCTCCAGATACCACCCTGTGCCAGACACACAGGATGCATTTTATCAACCTCTTAATTTAGTTTATGTTTCAGGTAAAAGCCAGACAAGAAAGATTTTCCCTATCTACCAATTCCTGCTTCTACTTCTTTGTGGAAAAAGCAACTCTCAGTTCAAAAGTAAGCATATTTAGGGATTGTTTCTTGGAATCTTGGGATGAAAGTATAGTAAGAACTTAGTTGTTCTAAGGAAAATGGTCATGATGGAAAAAAGGAGATAATTTTATAATAGATCTCAATTTCAGAAAAAATAATACACATCCAGAATAAACAGGGAAGCACTGTTACCAGAATATCAGCAGTAAGGTAAGGGGATTGTGGGGATTTTGTTTTTTACCTTCTGGATCTTGCAAAATTTCTGTAGTGAATATATGTTACATTTAAATCAAGAAACAAAAAAGAATTAAAGAAATTTTCTTCATTAGCTGTGGGGGCACACAAGTGTGCATTTTATTATTATTCTTTATCATTTACTTATAGGCTGCACATACTATATATTTATACAAAATATTTTGTATAAAATATTTAATAGTCCAACTTTTTGTTGCTGAACTTCTTGTTTCAATGAAATTTAGTCTGGAAACTATCTTAATTGAAGCAAAGGGTTCCCTGGAGACTAGCCTAACATACAATCTATCCAGGAGAATGGTCCATGTATACTAGAAAAGAATGTATATTCTGCTGTTGTTGGATGGGATGTTCTGTATGTCTGTTAGGTCCATTTGGTTCAAGTCCAACATATCCTTGTTGACTTTCTGTCTGGATGATCTATCCACTGTTGGAAGTGGGGTATTGAAGTCTTCTCCTATTATTGAAGTCCTCTACTATGGTCTCTATTTGTCCTTTTATATCTCTTAGTATTTGCTTAATATATTTAGGTACTCTGATGTCTGGTGCATATATATTTATGATTGTTGTATCTGCTTGATGAATGAACCCTTTATCACTATAGACCTTCTTTGTCTCTTGTTACCATTTTTTTTTCAAATTTATTTGTTAGAGAGAGAGAGAGAGAGAGCGAGCACAGGCAGACAGAGAGGCAGGCAGAGGCAGAGGGAGAAGCAGGCTCCCCGCCGAGCAAGGAGCCCAATGTGGGACTCGATCCCAGGACGCTGGGATCATGACCTGAGCCGAAGGCAGCCGCTCAACCAACTGAGCCACCCAGGCGTCCCTCTTGTTACCATTTTTGATATAAAGTCTATTTTGTCTGATATAAATATAGCTACCCCTGCTTTCTTTTGGTTTCCACTTGCATGGGATATCTTTTTCCACTCCTTCACTTTTGAGCCTATATGTGTCCTTAAAACTGCAATAAATCTTTTGTAGGCAGCACTTAGTTGGATCTTATTTTTATCTATCCAGCCAGTCTGTGCCTTTTGATTGGAGAATTCAACCCATTTACATTTAGAATAACTATCGATATGTAAGGACTTAATAATGCCATCTTATTAATTGTTTTCTGGCTGTTTTTTAGTATCATTCTTCTACTTTTTTTTTTTTTTGGCCTATTTTTATGAATTGGTGATTTTCCACGGTGGCATGCTCTAATTCCTGTCTCTTTATCTTTTGTGAAACTACCAGAGTTTTCTGCTTTGTGGTTACCATGAGATCTTTGTAAAACATAGATAAAAGAGTTTAAAAAAGTTTTTTGAGTGTAGGAGTGCAGTGGGGGAGGAGCAGAGGGAGAGGAAGAGAGAGAGAATCTTAAGCAGGCTCCACACCCAGTGCAGAGCCTGACACCAGGCTTGATCTCTGAGATCATGATCTGAGATGCAATTGGGGTTTGGATGTTGAACTGACTGAGCCACCCAGGGTCCCTAGTCATGGTAATTTTTAATACTTTTTTCTCTTTAACATTTATACCATAGTGGCTAGCACACTATCATATTACAGAATTACAGTTTTCTAAGTCTGTGTATTTATCTTTGCCAGTGTGTTGTATATTTTCATATGTTTTCATGTTAATAATTAACATCTTTTCATTTCAGCTTGAAGAACTCCTTTCATCATTTTTAGTAAGGCAGATATAGTGGTGATGATCTGCCTCAGCTTTTTGTCTGGGAATGTCTTTATTTCTCCCTTATTTCTGAAAGATGATTTCTCCAGATAAAATCTTTCTTTAAATGCTTTGGATACATCATTCCACTCTCTTTTGGTCTGTAGAATTTGTGCTGAGAAATTTGCTGATAACTTAATGTGGGTTCCTTTGTAGGTTATAATCATTTTTTTTCTTTCACTGTTTCTAGAAATTCTCTCTGTACCTGCATTTTGCTAGTTTTATTATAATGTGTGTTGGGAAAGGTCACTTTGTATTGAGAAAATGATTTATTAGTTTCATGAACTTGGATGTCTAAATCTCTCCTCTGGTTTGGGGGGTTTTCAGCTATTATTTCTTTAAGTTTACTTTCTGTCTCCCACTACCTCTTTTCTCTTTATGGAACTCCAATTATTTAGATGTTTGTACTTCTGATGGGGTCTCGTAGACCATGTGGACTTTCTTTGTTCTTTTTCATTCTTATCTCTTTGCTCTCTTCTGAGATTATTTCAAAATTCCTAGCCTGTACATCACTGATTCTATCTTCTGTTAGGTCTCTTCTGCTGTGATGCTCTCCTATTGCATTTTAAAATTTCATTCATTGAATTCTTCAGTCCCAGAATTTCTATCTGGTTCTTTTTTTAAAAAAGATTTCTGTCTCTTTAAATTTCTTATTTTGTCTATGTATTGTTTTCCTAATTTTGTTCAATTGCTTTTCTCTGTTTTCTTGTTTGAGACCTCAAAACAGCTATTTCAAATTCTTTATCAGGTAGAATGCAGAATTTTGTGTCTGAGTTTGGTTACTTGAGGATTATTGCTTTCTTTTTTTTTTAAGATTTTATTTATTTATTGGACAGACAGAGATCACAAGAAGGCTGAGAGGCAGGCAGAGAGAGAGAGGAGGAAGCAGACTCCCTGCTGAGCAGAGAGCCCAATGCGGGCTCGATCCCAGGACCCTGGGATCATGACCTGAGCCAAAGGCACAGGCTTTAACCCATGAGCCACCCAAGTGCCCCAGATTGTTGTTTTCTTTTAAAGAGGTCGTGTATCCTTGATTCTTCATGTTCCTTGGAGATTTGTGTTGCTGTTTTCACATTTGAAGTAGCAATCGCCTCCTCCAATCTTACCAGTTGGCTTCAGGTTGGAGATATTTTTTGTTAGTTCTGCCTATATTAGGGGCTTTCTCCAACCTTGTACGGTTACACCTGCTTCCTGCTCCCTTTTGTGGCAGAATTAGGTTTTTATGTCTTCTATCTTAAAACTCATTGGCTTTTGGAAACTTCTCTTCTTTTCCAGAAGCTGGCGCTATAGCTCAAGTTTGTAGTTTTCATTTCCCATAGAGCCTGGCCTGTTTTGGGAGTCCACTCCTTCCTTGTTGGCCAGAGCTTGCTCTTGCCACTACACTTGGGAATGTGCCCAGGGAGCTGGCTGCAGAGTGGGCAGGGAGGTGTGCGTTTAACACTTGGGGGCTCTTTTTTTTTTCTAAGATTTTTATTTACTTATTGGACAGACAGAGATCACAAGTAGGCAGAGAGGGAGGCAGAGAGAGAGGAAGGAAGTAGTCTCCCTGCAGAGCAGAGAGCCTGACTTGGGGCTCAATGCCAGGACCCTGGGACCATGACCCGAGCTGAAGGCAGAGGCCCCAACACTTGGGGTCTTTAGGGTTCCCACAGTCCAGGCTGGAGGTTCCTTCATGTGGTTCTGTCATTAGCTCATGGGCAGAGTTTCCTGTTGGGAGTCCTGAAGGCAGTCAAGCAAGAACCACATCCCTTTCATGCCCTTTGATACTCTTATCTGCTTCTTTCTTGGTTTCTTCCCTCCCCCCATCACAGAGAACCCGCTTCAAAAGTGTGGTTGCTGCTGTAAAGAAATGTTTTTTTCCAGTAAGTGTCCCACACAGCTGGAGAAGTCAGGCACTCACTCACCCTCTCCCTTATCCCCTCGAGAGAGGTCATTGTAGGCTAATTCAGCCCGACTGCTGTGCTGTCTTGAGGGAGGGGTTATGCTGACAAAGTTCCTCATCCTCTTCAATGGGTCCAAACTTGTATTTTTTTTTTTTTTCATTCAGTGGAGTTGGCATCTGTCCTTGGGAAGGCTGGACTTCTACAAAGGCTCCCTCATCTGTTGGTATCTGCCCACTAGCGCTCTCCAGATGTTCCCCAATTGCAGCTGGGAAGGGTGGAGCCCAGTTCATACTTCTGGTTCTGCAGCCTTTACCGAGGTCTGTCTGCCTATTACCCTGCATGGGTGGGTGGGATTCCTCCTAGGTCTCTTGCTGTATAGGGCTGGATCTCACAACTTCCACAGAGGCACTACTGTTTTTGGATAGGTGTTAATTTTTAGTTGCTCAAAGGGGGGCTGAAGGGGTGCCTGGGTGACTCAGTTGGGTGAGCGTTGACTTTGGCTCAGGTCATGATCTCAGGGTCCTGGGATGGAGCCCCAGGTCAGGCTTCCCACTCAGCGGGGAGTCTGCGTCTTCCTCTCCCTCTGCCCCTATCCCTGCCTGTGCTCTCTCTCTCTCTTAAGTGGATAAATAAACTCTTTAAAAAATGGGAGGGTTTGAGATAAAATGGAGTGGGGTCAGATGTCATTATGATGCTCTTTCTCACAGCTCTTTCCACATTATGATGTGGAAGAGCATTATGATGCTCTTTCCACAGGTTGTTTGTCACCTACTAAAAGACATCTTGACTGCTTCCAATTTTTGGCAATTATGAACTAAACCACTATAAACATTTGTGTTCAAGGTGCTCTTTTAATGCTTCAAGGAGACCTTACAACCAGCACGCAGGGCCTATGGCCCAATGATTTCCTTTCCATGGCCACAGTGCTGTGGAGTTTTTTGGGCTCTGAGGACAGAAGGAGATTGCCATATGATTGTTCTCTAGCATTTGCTTGCCTAACACTTGTTTCTCAGTTTCTTCCTTAAAAAAAAAAAACAACAAAAACAGAAGGCAGCAGAATAAAAAATGATTGGGGTTGTGAATGGAAGCTACAATGATGAGAGATAGGCATGAAAGCAGAAGTAAGAGAATACAGTCTTGCGGAGTTGGCCCAGATAGAGTCTGACATGGCTGGGCTGTGTAGAGGGCAGAAGTGAGTTTTGTGGTCAGAACCATGAACCTGTTTGTGGCCACCTTCCTCCTCTCTCTTCCAAGTGCCTGGGACAGAAGTGTCGATGGAGGAATGAGGAAACATGTTGAGTATCAGGGGAACAATTGAAATGGCAAAGACTTTCCATTCATTTCTGCAACCATTCCTATGTGCTAGTAGAGGAACTCATGATGTCACCTGTATTATCCTGGAGACCGTTAATTCCAACCATCCTCACCTGCATATAGCATTTAAACATTTTTTATTTTGAAATTTTAGATAATACGACATTTTGTGGTTTGCAAAGAACTTTCTATTCATCAACTCATTTAACTCTCAAAGCCGTTATAGATCAGAAAACTGGGGCTCAGAGTGTATTAGACCTGCCCAATATCATTTGGCATGTGAATGGCTGAGCTGAGCCTAGAACATAGGGGTTTTGACTCCCAACCTAGTGCTCTTCCCAACTGCCTGAGGCCAGGGGCAAGTGAAGAAAGTGAAGGAACTGGTCGGGGTGAGTGGGTGGTGAGGACAGCATCTAGGGGGGCATGCACAGAGAAAGGTGTTCAGGTGGAGGTAGCAAGTGGTAGACAAGGATGGCAAGAGCCAACTTGCTTTTAGGCGGGGCTCTATGGGGTGGTCTCAGTTCAGTGAACATCACCATGCTTCTGGGCAGAGCTTGACTTCGATGGAAGGGAAATCACTTTTGTTTTTCATTTCAGCAAAAATCTGCTCATCGAAGTCTTCAGTTCTGGGGTAGAGAAAAGGAGATAAGATTTACTCTCAATGAGAAGAGTTGATCAATGACAATGATGAGAATATTTCACCTCATCCATATCCCCCGAGAGACTAATTTATAAGCCAGTTTCTAATTTATTTATTTGGAACAGGATATATTCACTGCATGATAACTGGTTATATTTACTTACCAGGTGGAAGGTCTATTCAGGAGATCAGATGATCATTCTGAACACTGCTTGATAAAAACAGAATTAGTAACCAGGAATGGGTCCTGTCAAAAGTCACTTATGTTAGGCTCATTCAGTCTGCTCTGTTTTTTAATAGTGTGCTATGTTTGTCTCAGTAATAGGCTTGTCACCATCTGCTGGTGAGACATTAACATGTTGTTACTCCCAACTATTTTTTCTGGATTCTTTTCTGGTTATTAGATATGATTGTCCAGCCACGTCCAACCTCGTGGCTTGGAGACAGTGCCTGGGGATGAGATGGGTGAGCGTTCAGCAATCTGGTGGTCTGCATTTGCATCCCGACCTTGTCACTCATTATGACTCATGTAGACACTTAACCTCTACTTCTTCTGTAATTGGGGCTGAGACTATTCTTGGGGAAGTTCTTGGTGGCTCTTGGCCACAGACACATGCTGAGATGAGAACAAGGATGACCCCAGAATAGACTATGATGGCAACTAGTGAGAAATGGCATGTTACTAGAGGAAGAACCAATAAAATATGGGATCTGGAATGATGGAGGAATGATCTTCAGCTTCAGTCAGGAGGAATGATTTCAGCTTCCTGGAAGAAACTTAGAATGTTGATGGGTGGCTGAAAAAGCCACAGGATGTGATGCTGACCAATTCCAAATTTATGTAAAATAAATATTCAAGATAGGGCGTCTGTATGAGTGAAAGGGAGGGGAAATGAGGTTAGAGGGGAAGACGGAAAACAAAGTAAGAATAAAAAAAAAAAGCCAAAGTCAGAGTCACATGCTGAACTTTGTGATTGATTCAGTTCTGTGCACTGTCAGAAAGTAACTCCATAGGGCAGATGTGAAGACTGAATGAGATAGTGTGTAAGCCCCAGGTCAGGCCTCCTGCAAATGCTCTGCCATTACAGTTCTTGGTTGTTTATCTTTCCTGATAATTATGTTTGCTCTCACTTAGCTACTTCCTGGCAACATATCAGGAGGCAACTGAGCTTCATAGATCCTGGCGTGAGACAATGAGTTGTGGCGTCATCGCTTGGAGGAAATTGAGGATTGATTTCTATGGCCATTAATTTTATGGTGTAGGAGTTCATGGGACAGGACTTCACAGCATTGAGATAAGGATCCCCCCACTTTATTGATGAGGACACAGGGAGCCCGAGTTTTCGTTGTCATTCAAGTGGCTGTGAAATGGCCTCTCGTTGTGGGGTTTTGTGTGTGGGGGAGGTACATTTAAAGTTTTTGTTGAAATTAATATTAATATCTTACTTGTTAATACCTTATTTATGTTCCTACCTTGTCTGTGAAATAAATGTATAAAATTATTGAAGTTAGTGATGACACTAAAGATCGAATAGCTGAGAAGAAAGACAGGAGGAGTAGGTTGCATGTGTGTATGACCAAATCATTTTTCTGAAGATTATGATTTTTCAAACAGAGGTAATCTCTTAAGCATATATGTGCCCATTTCCTGTCCTTTTCTAAAAAATTGTGGTAAGATGTATATATATATCTTATATATATGTCATATACATATAAAGATTTTATGTATATATAAATTTTATATATAGATTACATATGTGTATACATACGTGTGTGTGTGTGTGTATACATAAAGATTTTAAAATTTATTTGACAGAGCACAAGAAGGGAGAGCAGCAGGCAGAGGGAGAGGGGGAAGCAGACTCCCCACTGAACAGGGAGCCCGATGCGGGGCTTGATCCTAGGACCCTGAGATCATGACCTGAGCCTAAGGCAGATGCTTAGCCTACTGAGCCACCCAGGCACCCCTTATTTTATTTTTTTAGAATAGGCTCCACAGCCCTGAGATCAAGACCTGAGCTGAGATCAAGAGTCGAACGCTTAATCAACTGAGAACACCTAGGTACGTCTCCCACGGTGGCTTTAAATCCAATTTCTCTGATGACTAATGAGGTTGCACACCTTTTCATATGCTCATTAGCTATTCATACATCTTCCTCAGTGAAGCATCTGTTCCAGTCTTTGGCCTATTTTAAAAAACTGAGTTGTTTGCCTTTGTTATCAGTGATTTATAAAAGGTTTTTATATATTCTTGATGTTCAATGTCTACAGTCTGTGGCGAGACACAGGTCTTGCTTATATGCTTCCCCTGCCTTTTCATCTTCTAAGTGATGTCACTTAATGAACAGAAAATTTTAGTTTGGATGAAATCCAATCTGTAATTTATGGTGGTGCTTTTTGTGTCCTAAGAAGGTAATTGCCTACTTCAAGGTTGCAAAGATACTCTCTAATGCTATTTTTTTTTTCTAGAAGCCACGCAGGTCTGACTTTTATGTTTAAGTCTGTGATTATTTTAAAATTAATTAACGAATTAATTCTAATTAATTCAAGTATATGGAGTGAGTAGAGGTCAAGGTTTATTTTTTTTCCATGTGAATATTCTGTTGTTCTGGCACTTTTTCCTTTTGCATGGAATTACTTTGTTTTGTTGGGTTTTTTTGGTTGTTTTGTTTGTTTTTGGTTTGTTTTCTGCAAAAAGCCTTATTGTTTCCATTTGGTTCAGGGCTTGGGAGAGGGTTCCAGGGTGGTTAAAAAGCTGCCTCATGGTTGCAGGGAGAGGCTAAGGCACAAGGTCTGGCGCCAGGGGGATGACATAGAGGCCCCTTCAAAGGCTGCTGTTGGTCTGTGGAAGCTCCTAGTCATGCTTGAGAGTGAGCCTCTCGAAGAGATACTGGTCCAGCCCAGCCTGGGGGCCAACGGAGTTTCGTCAGGTGGTCGCCCATCTTCTTGATGAGTTTCATCTCCTCATCTAGGAAGTGGTTCTCCAGGAAGTCACAGAGATGGGGGTCTGTGCGGGCAGGACCCAGGGCAAGCAGATCTAGAAGGGCCTGGTTCAGGCTCTTCTCCAGAACCAGTGCAGCTTCCATGGCATCCAGGGTTTTCCCCCACTCATCTTGGAATGGCTTCTGGACATCCTGGAAGAGGGTGGGGCCACCACCCTGGTTTTGCATCTTCAAGAGACGCTGGGCACCCTTGTGCTCCTCCTCAGTCAACTTGTGGAAGAAATGGCCCACACCCTCCAGAGCCACATCGTCCTGGTGGAAATAGAAGCCCGGAGAGAGGTAGGTGTAGGAGGCCCTAGATGCACATGACCGGGCAGTTGATGGTGGCCCCTGCCTCCGTGGAATAATTCTGATGAATCTGGGAGCTCATGGTTGATTTGAGGTAAACCTGAAATTGGCTTTTGGCTGGTCCCGTAGGCAGTGGGTGGCCAAGAAGATGGCTCCCAAGGTTGCGACTGGAAAAAGGGTTGGAGGGTGGTTGTTGGATGGTTGAAGGGGCATCCCTGGGTCTGTTTTGTCCAAACACAGTTAAAAAAAGAGACATATCTGCAGGACTACCAGGTGCACTGCCTGCTTTTGATGTCTTGATAGAAAATCTATTGACCATGTATATGTGAGTTTGTTTGGGAGTCTCTATACAGCTCCATGGACCTGTTAGTAAGACCCTGCCTGGTGATTTAGAGTGACAACAATTAGATCTGCAACCTCCTAACCAATGAGCAGAGAAAGCCCCAAGTAGCTTTTGTGGCTGCATCTCACCATTGTTTACATCCCTCAATTTCCCCGAGGCATCTACCCTGTCCCCTTCCTCTGCTCCCCCAACATGAGCTCACACTGAAACTATTATGGACTCTGGGAATCAAAACTGTAGGCCAGATTTAGAAGCAATTGTGCAATGTTGAATAGTTCCTAAATTACCATTTGTGTAGATCTTTGTGGTCTCTGGATTAAAAGCTTGTTTTTTTATTCTTCTCTTGCTGACTAGTGTGGACCGTACATTGAATGTAAGTGGACATGTGTGGCAGTCCTTTGGATTTGTATTGGTATGTGTTCTTCTATGGGGTTCACCAGCTAGGAAACTGGGGTCTATGGGTAGAAGCTTGCACATGTGCCTGGGGAAATGCAGAACCATTGTGATCCTTGGAGTCCCATCTATGTTGTTTTTGGGGTTTCTAAAAAGAAGGCAAGTGAACTGAGGTGTTGTTGACAGCACCCTTAATTCAGAGGGGTTACTCAGAGAAAGGTCGGGAGGGGAATGGCAGTTCCTTTACCTTTGTGGGCCTTTTTCGACCAATAGAGGTTGAAAATAAACTGGCTGATAGCACAAGGGTTGGGGAGAAAGGAAAGCGAATCTGAACTCTGACTGTGCTACATCTTGGCTTTTTGATTGTAGATAAAGCACTTAATTTCACTAAGACTCAGTTCCCTCATCTGCGAAATGGAGATGATAATCGTTCCTTCTTCATATAGGGCTATTGTCAGAAAGAAGTGAGATAATAGATACAAACTTTCAATAAATATGAGTCAATTTTATAATTATTAGTGAACATTTCCTAAGCACATTGATTTTAAAGAATCCAGCAGCTGCAGGTGCCTCCTATCCCTTGGCCCCGTGATAAATTCTGGTGTTTAAAATAAGAAGTCAGGCAGAAGTTGTCTCAAGTGCCTCCTCTTTCATTGTGGGTCACTGTGAACTTGGACATGTCATACAACTTCCCTGAGTCTCAGTTTCTCCATCAGTACAATGGGGTTACAGTATCTCCCATGGAGAGCTGCCTTGAGGTCTCTCATATAGCAGGCTCTCAACTAATGTTGGTTTTCTTTTCATTCATAAGGTACCATCCCTCCTGTTTAGTGTGTGTGTGTGTGTGTGTGTGTGTGTGTGTGTGTGTGTGTGTTGGTGTCAGAGTGTGGCATTTCTGGACCACAGTGAGGACAAGAAGATATGTGGGCATTTGTT
Source organism: Taxidea taxus jeffersonii (assembly GCA_003697995.1). Taxonomy (NCBI): domain Eukaryota; kingdom Metazoa; phylum Chordata; class Mammalia; order Carnivora; family Mustelidae; genus Taxidea; species Taxidea taxus. The sequence continues at coordinate 44,551 of RCUC01161884.1, read as the reverse complement.
TTTCAGGTTAGTTCTTAGTGAGAGGCTGTGGCTAGGAGAATGGCCTGAAGAAGGGTCAATGGAATGCCAGCATGGCTGGGCTGGGCTGGGAGCTGTGTGGGAAAACACTGATACTGGAGAACCACTTGGGATTCCTGCTCATTAAGACCAAAGGAACTGGAGACAAAGAGAAGAGAGACCAGGTCTCCATTACAGATGATCACAGTCAGCACACTTACCCTGTCACCATGGAAATCTGCAGGACTGTTGGTGATGTTAACACTTACTGGCACACCATAGAAAAGTACTTGAGGGATCTGATTCTCTCTTCCTCTCTCTCTAGAGTAATTTTTGGGCAGGTGGTCTTCAGCAGGTATGCATGGAAAGAAGAGCTATTGGCATTGCCTCTATTACCCATTTTCTTGACAAATTTGGGTCCCTGAAGCATGTGGTGACCATGTGTCTTATGGTGACCATCATGAGTGTCATCCACTTCTGGTTGCATAATAAGGTGGGAAAGAAGCTGCAGAGAAGGGGAGTGTGGTATGAAGGTTAACCCTGGCAGGTCTGAACTCAGACCCCAGCTCTTCCCTGATGAGCTGTGAGTCCCTGAGAGAACCACTCCTTTGAATCTGCTTCTCCATCTCTTTAAGTGAGGTTGCTCACAGAGTTGAGAGGATTAAACAAGATGACCCTCAGAGGCACTTTGAGCAGTGTCTGGCAACAGCAAGTACCTGAGAGCAACTTTTCATAAATGTCCATCTTAATTTCAGGTGGACCCATGCTGCATATGGCATCACTTCTGATGGCTCTTGACCTCCTTTGCTGGTCAGTGACCCTCCACCCCTCCAGGCTACGGTGGGATACTCTACAGGAACTCCTCTGGAGGGAGAACTGGAGGGAGAAGTGTGGGTTGATGTAGGGATGTAGGGAGGTCAGGAGAGAGGATACTTTTTTTTTTTTTTTACAAGACACTTATTTGATCTGGTTTCTTTACTCAGAAATAACAACAGTGCTAATCCTGACCTTACCTGACCCAGATTTCTTGTTAGGGAGTGAGCTATAAAAGGCTGGCATTCATGCTTTGGTAGGGAAAGCTTGAATCAGTGTCTCTGATGGCTCTTCTTTCCCTGGGAAGACTTGGGGGATAATAAACTTTTGCCTTGGGCTCTCTTGGTATTTGTGAGGGCCTCCAGCGCTCATTGAGAAACCAGATTATGGGAATGCACCATTCTCATCTCAGCATTTCTGAGTTCCTCTTCTGCTGGGTTCCTATGGGGACAAGTTAAGTCATGGTGGTGGGCGGCAGAGGCAGGTACCAATGTTCCAATTTGTCCAGTGATGATGGGTTGACCGAAGGAGAGGCAGAGCAGGAGCCAATGGTAGCACTATCCAGTGTAAGACTCTTCAAGGTGGGACAGAGTGGGGTTTACTTCACTAGGGCTGGAACACCGTGGATATTGGGACAGGAGGGCAAGGGGCTTGTCTGGACCCAGCTAAAATGCTTCTTTGTTCCTGACTTGGGAGGAAGTTCCAAGTGTAAGACAAGGTGGTGGGGCCTGAGCACCTGAAGTCCATGGTAAGAAAGAAGAAAATAACAGGGAAACCTCATTCTGGTATTCATCTCAATTTTTCCCCTCTTGCCTTGACCTCTGGCAGTCAAGATCTCTAGTGACATCCTCATGCTAGACCTGAAGGTCAACTTTCTTATCTGTCCCATTTGATATTATTGACTGCTCACTTTGGGTCACTTTCCTTATCACATCCCCTGGGTCTCCTGTTTCTCTGAATTTAAATTCTAGGTTTTCTTCATTTGCTCTCCTTCCTTGATCAACTCTCTAAGTAACAAGGTCTTCCAATATCCCTGTCTTCTTCTCAGTCTGCAGCAGAGGTTTTCTTGGACATCCTGGTGGTTTTGACACACGCTTCAGTGGGAGAATGTGCTTTTCCAACCCTGGGTGGATTTTCATCCATTCTATTGGTCTTACTAAGCCCCTTTGTCAAACTCTCTAGTCAGCATATCTATCTTTCGCCACTCTTTTGAACATCCGCCAGGACTCCTTCGCACCACGGTCCCTGAAGCCCCTCCAACTCCTCGTGTCCCAGACCACACTTCTCACTTCCTTCCCAGTCTCTCCCCCACAGCCTCCTTGACTCAGTTCGTGGTGTCATCATCTCCATCTTTAGCAAAGCTAGACACCCTACGTTCTTTTTTGGCTTCTTATCCTTCACCTCCACTGAGTCAAAAGTCTTGTCAATTCTACCTATATTTATTTATTTACTATTATTTTTTAAAAGATTTTATTTATTTGACAGAAAGAGATCACAAGTAGGCAGAGAGGCAGGCAGAGACAGAGACAGGAGGAAGCAGGCTCCCTGCTGAGCAGAGAGCCCTGATGTGGGGCTCGATCCCAGGTCAGATCATGACCTGAGCAGAAAGCAGAATCTTAACCCACTCTACCTATATTTAATTGCTCATTTTTTTTCTTTTTGTCAATTCTCATAACTGCACTTATGATTGGGATTTTTATTACCAGCATTTTCTCTTTCCAATTCACCCCACATACCTCTATAGGAGAGGTCTCTTTCTAAACCTCACCCTGATCAATCATTCCTTTGTTCAAAATCTTTCAAATGTTACTTGTCACTTTTAGGGTGCAGTCTGAGGCCTCGTATGACCAATTCCTCTGATAACCTCTGTAGCTTTATCACTCCCCACACCCATGACACCCAGTGCTCCAGTCTTGATGGATTGACCCACCTCTCATCTTCTTATCTTCTCATCTTATCATTATCTTTTCATCTTATCTTCTTATCTTCTCATCTTCTTATCATTCTCATCTTCTTCTCATCTTCACACTAGGTACTTCTATAGACTTTTTAAAAAAAAGATTTTATCTATTTATTTGACAGACAGAGATCACAAGTAGGCAGAGAGACAGGCAGATAGAGTGGGGGAAGCAGGCTCCCTGCTGAGGAGAGAGCCTGATGTGGGGCTCGATCCCAGGACCCTGGGATCACGACCTGAGCCGAAGGCAAAGGCTTTAACCTATGGAGCCACCCAGGCACCCCTGTACAGGCATTTCTTTTTTGCATCTTTGCTGCACAAAGCAAAGCCCAGTCTCTTGGTAATCTGTTGATACGGAAGTGGGATATAACAGCACACGTTAATATTGGTCTGCTTTTGACAAATTTCACTCCTTTGACCTTGAAGTGAGTTGTTCAATGAATTACAGCATCGAAGGAAAACAATCTTGGCCAAACGAAGAATTGAGAAGGAACCTTCACTGGGAAATTTACCACAAATGACACAAAAACAAATGTTAGATGGAAAAGCAGCTTCCAAACAAGTTTCCATGGGACACCAAAAGCTTAAAGGTGATTTTTGAGGAGCTTCTATCCTGGAGCCTGTCTGTGCTGATGAAATGGTTCATGGGTTTATCGGGAGAAGAAAACTGGATAATAGACAGAAATGCTTGGAAAAGTCCAAAGTGCCATTCTAATGGAAGTCATTATCTGACTAGTGGTTTGTAGACTGTTTTCCCAGAATGTGGTGTAGCCTCAGTTACTTTGTAGCCTTCAATTGGCAGAGACAGGGGTAGAAATGGATGTTTCCTTGGTCTACTTTTAGCATCTTTCTCACCTGGTAGACTTCTGTGGCCCTACACCGGCCAGTTATTAAAATGAGTGTGGAATAGGGACCACAGTGGACACTGAGGAAGAAACAGAGGAACAGATGAGCCCCTCATCACCTGTCCCCATGTCCCTCCCACAGGTCCCTGCTCATCAGCCTTTCTTCGCTGCTTCTGTTCCTGCTGAGAGTGCCCCTAATCCGGAACCTGTTGTTCTGTGTTGTGATCCGGGTGAAGTGGCTTCAGAAAGGCGGCTGAGGGGAGCTGGAGCCAAGACCTCCATCTTCTGTCTACAACCACCACTGAGGCCAGTTATTTAAAAGAGCCAAATTTTTGACCCTCAGCACTCAGTCGTTTCTGATGGGCTTGAGAGGGTAGTCAAAGCTGATGACTCATCTATACCTGTGGCCTGTGGTGAGTGGCTAAGATCAAACCACCACCAGCTTGTGCTTGAGGCAGTGGTACCACTCCCCAAATGGACGATGATATGGGATGACTCTGGTGTAAGACTCTAAGACTCTGCTTGATCGAACCAACGTGGACCCTAAATTGGAGATTTCCATTTATCTCCCAGAGCTTGAGATCTGGGACCATTTCCTAATCCAGGAAGCTGTCTGGGGCAGCAGTCCTGCTTACCCTATCTGCCTTTACTATTGTTTATGGATTTATCAGTTGGTCTTCCTTCTTCGTATCTGCCTCCACCTCCTGGGTGTTTCTAAATGTTGGTAGAATAAACTCACAAGAACACTGTCTTACTTCTGAGTCCCTGGAACCTACCTAGTGCCTGGAGCATGGCAGGCACTGAAAGAATGAATACTTGTTCAATGGAAGAATAAATGAATCATGATGTTGCTCTTTTCTGGAGGCTGTAGATACAAGAGGAAGGTGGTCAGAGACCCATGACTGGAACTAAATCTCACGCTTACTGCAGGAGCTGAGGGTATAAATACTTGAGTACAGGATATGACCCATGGGATCAGTCTTACATAAGAATTAGCTGCCATGCTTTCTCAATGAAGACTAAAACCTTTACCAAGATCTATGAAAACTGCCTCTCCCCTGCCCTTACTAGCCTATGGGGATGATGGCAGTAAGACCTCCCTCATACTTTGTTCTTGGCCCTAGACTCCCATCCCCATCAAAGTTTCAGTCTTTCTGGGTGTCTCAGGGATGGTTAGCAGATCCTGGGTCATCTTTTGCTCCTGCTTATTGAAGTTGCCTGAGTGAACCACCACTGCCAAGGCAGCTGGCATGTCCCTGGACACCAGTGTCAGTGTCTTCAGGCAAGCTCTGCTGGGCCCTGGGGCCCCAGAGTGGCAATGCTGTGTCCTTCTTTCTGTTTTTAAGTCATACTTTGGCATGAGGCCCTGAGGCAATGTTTCTTGTCCCTCCATATGTCACAGAGGACTGGTAAGGACAGCTTCACCAGCTGCCACCTGTAGCTACCATACTCCAAGGCTCAGGCGCAGGAAGAAGGGCTTTGAGAGATCCCTGGCTGTCACCCCCTCCCTTGCTGCTTCTGATCTCAAGCTCCCTTCTCCAATGTAGATGGACCCTTGGAATCCACCTGGAGTCTGCCTGCTTTCTGGTTCGTCAGACCTGGCTGGCGTGTCTCTGGACAATCTGAGCTGGGACACCTGACATGTTTATATGAGATGGTTGGGTGACTGTGTCTGTCGGGTAGCTAATGTTGCAAACTAATTCTGTGGGCATGCTTGGAGATCATTGTACCAATTCACATGGTTTTGGAAGGCAATTATCAGGTGGATGCTGAACCCTGCCTCTGGTTGCCAGGGAGATGGACATTCATTTATTCATGTATTCACACAGCATATGTTTACTGAGCACCTGTTATGAGCCAGTCACTATACTAAGTGCTGGGACTATTAAGATGAATCATACATGGTACCTGTTCTGGAGAGGGTCTTATTGGAGAGGGGGCATAACCTCACTCTCTAAATTCTGGTGGGGTTCAGCTAATGGGCAGTGGGAGGTAGAAGGGCAGAAGGAAAGGTGTTTCTGTTAAGTTGGGAGCATCTGTGTCCCTCCACTCCACTCCTGCTGGGTCGTCCACACCCTCAACTCCTGGAAGGTCTATACAAGGGCTCTGCTGGGATCTGTTTTTTTAATTTATTTATTTATTTGACAGACAGAGATCACAAGTAGGCAGAGAGGCAGGCAGAGAGAGAGGAGGAAGCAGGCTCCCCGCTGAGCAGAGAGCCTGATATGGAGCTTGATCCCAGGACCCTGAGATCATGACCTGAGTGGAAGACAGATGCTTTTAACCCATGAGCCACCCAGGCACCCCTGTTGAGATCTGGTTTTTATCCCCTCTCCTCCCTCCTTTAGACTTAGAGGTGGTAAGGGCTCTCTGCTGCTGCTGGCCCTTTTGTTGATTTCCCTTAACTCATTCCTGGATCATTGTAAATATTCCCCTCATTATATTATCCTCAATCATACCATCTTGCTTGCGCCATCTACCTGTTACCAAGATCTTGGCTGATGCGCCATTTCTTATTCATCTGTGTACCCACAGGGACTGACACCTAGCAGATGCTCATTTGATGGTTGTTAAATTAATAATAATACATGTTGGGGCACCTGGGTGGCTCAGTGGGTTGGAGCCTCTGCCTTCGGCTCAAGTCACGATCTCAGTGTCCTGGGATCGAGCCCCGCATCGGGCTCTCTGCTTGGCGGGGAGCCTGCTTCCACCTCTCTCTCTGCCTACTTGTGATCTCTCTCTCTCTCTGTCAAATAAATAAATTAAAAAAATAATAATATGTGTTAAGGTCCATATCAGCAGTTTTTAAAAAAAAGATTTTATTTATTTATTTGACAGAGAGACACACAGCGAGAGAGGGAACACAAGCAGGAGGAGTGGGAGAGGGAGAAGCAGGCTCCTTGAGGAGCAGGGAGTCTGATGTGGGGTTTGATCCCAGGACCCTGGGACTATGATCTGAGCTGAAGGCAGCTGCTTAACGACTGAGCCACCCAGGTGCCCCCATGTCAGCAGTTCTAATAAGACTTGTTCTGCAAACATCCAGCTTCAGTCCTGACTCTGGAAAAATCTGTGTGGTCAGTACATTTGAGGACACAGTGAAAAATAAAAATGTGACTTATCTGTTTTGGGAAGTTGTGGGATTCTTTGTAGAAGTTGGGTGCCCTGTGAATCTAATTATTAAGAGAGTCAAAGCCACAGCATTTCTGTCACTGTTAATAGCTTTCCTTCCTGTTTTCTTTCTGAACAACTGTATTTTCCCAAATTTTGATATGATGGGAAAACAAACTGAAGTGTAGAAAAAAGAGCCATAAGGAAGCAGTAAGAAAAATGGAAGCTATTTCAGTTCAGCTGATGTAGATGCTCCCTAACTTTTGGCAGTTGAGGCAGCGAGAACAGTGAGACTTAACAGTGTTCCGACTCTGCTCCTCCGCATCCCAGGGTGGTGGTGGGAGGCCAGTTCCAGCACAAGGAGCACTCCTGGAGAGCTGGAGCAGGGGAGCTGGAGGGAGCAGGGACTCATTAGGGAGAGAACAAGGCAATCAGAGGGATGCCCAGCATTCAGGCTCCAACTCCAGGTGGTTGGTGGTCCTTCTAATAGCAATCCAGAGACCCAAGCAAAGCCAAAGTTCTGTTCCATCCCAATCTGGAAAGTTTCTAGCTTTGCCCTTTTGGGAAAAAAAATCTTAATCTCTCTGGGCTTCTCTCCACTTTCTCACCTGTAAAGTGGGTACACGAGGGTGTGAAGCTTCAATGCTGATAAGTGTCTAGGACCTCTGAGCTGGTCTTCCTCAGCCAGTGGAGGTGGGGAGGTCAGGAGTAACAGAGGCTTTTTGCCTTCATGCTGTGGGTGGTTGAACCTCTGGAGGAAGTTCTGCACACTGATTCCAGCAGAGGAAAGAGTGTTCTGACTTTCCTCCCCACCACTTTTAAAAATTAATCTTTTATTATTTTTTTCTGGTGCAGAGACACATGAAACACAAACACAGTTTCCATCTGTGCTGAGGTCCAGTTTTAGCTTTGGTCTTGGGTGCTGCGAGGTTTCGCCCATATTGAGTTACAGAGAAAGGGACATCTGAGGCCGCAGGGAAGGGTGTCCTAAGCCCATGGTGTAACTGAGGCAATGTGACTTCTTCACTCCTGGGTGATTCAGAAACTGCACCAGGCTGAGTTGTGGCCCAAAGCGAACTTTATTTGCAGCAAATAAGGAGATCATAGGCAATGGCTTCCAAAGCCATGACTCCCCAGGAGAGGGTGATTGGTTTCCTTTTGTTCAGGGTCAGGATGACTATTTGGATAAGGGAACCTTGCTATCCTAGTAGAGGTAGGCATGAGGTAGCACATGTGCCTTAAGGAAACCTGTCTATGCATACATAGTATGTTATGTAAATGAGGCTGAGGCTCCTCCCTGGGTAGAAATTTTAGTATTATAATGAGGCAAAGGTAATGGTAGGTCATTCTAGGGGGTCATTCCATGGTTGATGAGTTGGGGGGCTGGTTAGCTCAAAAGCTCAGGTGTTCTGGGCCTTTGGAGAGAGATCTTTTTTTTTTTTAAGATTGTATTTATTTCAGAGAGAGTGAGTGAGTGAAATGAGCGGGTGGGGGCTGTTGGCAGAGAGAGAGGGAGAAGCAGACTCCTTGCTGAGCTGGGAGCCCAATGCAGGGCTTGATCCCAGGACCCTGGGATGATGACCTGAGCTGAAGGCAGATGCTTAACCGACTGAGCCACCCAGGCGCCTGTGGACGGAGCCGTCACCTGAAGAGTGAATTTGAGTTTCCTTTGACTGAATTAAGAGGAAAGCCAGAATGAAGAGCTTAAGGGAAAATATAAGACCAAGGTTAGTGAGTCCAAGCAGGTGGACTTGGGGGCCTAACTGGTCACAAAGGGGCTCTATGTCAGGGTTGGCACAAGCTCTTCCTTCTCCCTGGAGCAGACTTGTGTGTCTCTTACAAGAAACAAGTGGTCTCTGCCTTCTCTGCTTGACAGCAGTGGCCACAGTCCGAGTCTCCTCTGCTTTGTCAGAAGGAAAACAACACTCAGTACTGCTGGCAGCTGATTTTTCCCAGTGTCCCCTGTCACCCAGCCTCTTCACTTGACAGAAGTGCCACATTTGCTGTGGCATGGGGTCACTTCCCCATTGGTGACATGCAAATATTTTTCCTGTCCTGGTTTCCTGAGGATGATGCAGGGGTGGGGTGGGGGGTGGGGCTGGTGTGTGTCTCCCTGCCAGGCCACACGAGCTGACGGTTGGATCTAGAGCTCCACGTGCTCCCTCCACCTTGTATGTGGCTGTGTGTCTCTGTGAGATCAGGCAGCTTAACGAAGGACCAGCGAAGGGGTGGCTTATGAACCAACAGCTATTCCTCATGGTTCTGGAGGCTGGAAGTCCAAGATCAGGGAGCCAGCAAGGCTCCACCCCCCGCCCATCACCTCTTTAAAGACTATCTCCAAACACAGTCACATTCTGAAGTCCTGGGTGTTAGGACTGCCACATAGGAGTTCCAGGGGGATACAACTCAGCCAGTAACAAGATATTCATGCATGTGCCCATTGTGTTGGTCCTTACTCACAGCTTCGTTCTCTGGAATTCCTTCCCCATTTCCTGTCTTGTCTGGAGAAACCTGGGTGGTGAGGATGAGCACACATCTCCCCTTTTTCATGCCTATTAAGGTGTTCTGATGATGAGTAGTCTCCCCCTCCACCTTCAATGATTTGACTTTTAGACAACAAACAGCAATGCAAAGACTTGGCTTGCTCCTGGCTCCACAATCTTGCAGCTGTGGGACCTGGGGCAAAAGCACAAGTTTCTCTGGCGTGGTCCCCCTGCAAACCAGCAGCTCTGCTTTCATGAGCCTCCAACTGTGATTCATGCATGATATGTTATAGCAAGAAAGAAATAACTTTGATATATATCGAATGGATTTCCTTAAAGATGAAGTTTTATGTAAAAAAGTGAGACAGCACCTAAAGTGGTGTTAAATTATTAAAAAAACAAATTTATGTATAAAATCTAGTTTTTGTGGTCCTCTAAAATGAAACCCATCCCAAGAAAGCCTGGGAAAGTGAGTGGTGAATATGTATGTTCACAAACCTGAAGTCAGCCCAGAGGGGCATTTTTTTTTCCTGTGGGAGCTAAGTTTGCAAGTCAAAAGAGGACAGAGAGGTCTTTTTCTATGAATTCATTGTTTGAGGCTGGAAATGGGGTTTTGATCTCTGTTTTCAATTTCCTTTAACTTCAGCGTGTTGCTTGTGTTACAAAGAAACAGTCTTTGGAGTCCACCCTAACAGCAGCATCTGGCTCTCATGGCTCTACTAGAAGGCAAGTTCTAAGCCAATCCGTCTGAGATGGTGAGCGAATCTGCCTGATCTCTCTCCCCCTGCTCTTGCCCCTAAAGGAAGGTGACCTCCCCTGGGACAATCCTTATTTTCTTTTGCTAGTAACTTCCTTGCCCCACCCTCCTTGCTACAAAAACCTTCCATTTTGTGCGGCTCTCAGGAGCATTCCTCTACTTGCTCGGTGGGATGCTCGCCCTCATTTATAGAGGCCACTTTCAGGCAACAAGCTTGAGCACTGAAAACTGAGCGAGGCAGGAGGGCCCACAGGTTCATGAAGCGACCCACCTCAAAATAGCCATCAGCCTTCCCCGAGCAGTTACAACCAGACACAGGTCTCTCTCTCTTTTTTTTTTTAAGATTTTATTTATTTATTTGACAGACAGAGATCACACGTAGGCAGAGAGGCAGGCAGAGAGAGAGGGGGATGCAGGCTCCCCACTTGAGCTGAGAGCCCGATGTGGGGCTCGATCCCTGGACCCTGGGATCATGACCTGAGCCGAAGGCAGAGGCTTTAACCCACTGAGCCACCCAGGCGCCCCCAAGCACAGTTCTTAAGATTACCAGAAAGGGGAAACTTCTGTATGTTCCATAACTTCTCACTCCACTGTATAACTGTGGCCACTGCCTTGTGGCAGATGGCCTCTCCTTTGCTGTCCTGCCTGTTGCCTGGCATTGTATTCAATAAACTCTTTTGTTCTGCCTTGGGGGAACTCTTTCATGCTGGGTCACCAGCGCCCTTACCTTGGCGATGCTTCACATGATTCATGATAATAATAACAGTCATGAAAGAATTCTTGAGATGTTTTTGTGCCCAAAGGTGCTTTTTCTTTTTTCTTTTCTTTTTTTTTTTAATAGCTCAGGGACAGGACTCATGGGCAGAAAGAGCTGGCCTGGGCTTGTGAGGAGTGACTGATTACATACTTTTAGTTAGTGGGGGTTAGGGCATAGCGTAGGTCTCTGAGGAATGTGTGCATGTCAGAAGCGAGGTCTCCAGGACCTTGAGGGGCTAAGTGCTCTTAAGATAAGGTTATTTGCCACTGTCTCAGAAAACATCAGGGATGAGAGCCTTCAGATGTGTATCAGTGGGCCATGTGTTCGAATGAGGTGTGTCTTGTAGGGGGTTGTTTTCCATTATCAGAGGGGAGCAACACTAACAAGAGCAAAGCTATAAAACATTAAAGGAATTCCTGGAGGGAGCTGTGGAGAGTTACAACCTCTATGCCTCAGCCTGCCTGCCTGGAGGCTTTCAGCTGCAACAAAGTCCAGGCTTTGCTACTTTTTCTCCCACCTCTAATAATAAGTAATAATAAAGCCTATAAGATCTTCCAATGTACTCAGTGGAATTTTTGTTTTTTAAGACTTGGTTAAGGGACGCCTGGGTGGCTCAGTTGGTTAAGCAGCTGCCTTCGGCTCAGGTCATGATCCCAGCGTCCTGGGATCGAGTCCCACATCGGGCTCCTTGCTCGGCGGGGAGCCTGCTTCTCCCTCTGCCTCTGCCTGCCTCTCTGTCTGCCTGTGCTCGATCGCTCTCTCTCTCTCTCTAACAAATAAATAAATAAAATCTTAAAAAAAAAAAAAAAGACTTGGTTGATGCAAAATAGCCTGATCCCATTGGCAGGACATTCTTTTGTCTTTCCCAAACCGTTTCCAGGCTGCTCTCTTCCCTCCCACTCTCCCTTCAGTTTATGCTCATTAACCCCCCCTTTGGGCCAGGTACTGGAGACCCCCAGGGACTGAACCAGGCAGAACCCTGGTCAGTGCAGTGCAGGCTGCAGACGACGCCACCTGGACCGACAGTACCCCCGAGTTCATGCTGGAATGTGTGCAGACCTGTAGAAGTACACAGAGTGGTATGAGCCAGCCGGCACGCCCAGGAGGCATGGGTGAAGCAGTGTGTTCTGGCTCTCCCCTGGGCCTCCACTGCTTAGCTTCCTGGCTGGGAGGGCTCGGTGCCTAGGAGCTACTCCCCCCATGCTGCCTGTGCTGCCCTGGGCGGCTGGTGGCCCCTATTTTCTCTGTGGCTTGGCTGGAGGTAGAGAAGTTACTATCTAAGCTTTAGTTTTGCTAGGCTGGCCCTTTCCTGGTTCTTTGGTAAGAGAGATGGCTTTTGTGGAGACTCGCCTCCGCCCCCCCCCTTCGCGCCCCCGCCGTGCCTGTTATTATTTCCCTGTTGCTGGCTTCTCCAGCCTGGATATATGAAGGGAAAGAAAATTCTGATTCCCAAGGCCCCTTACCAGTCCACTTTCTCTCCACCTTTAAGAACCTTCTTATTTTGTTTTATGTGTTCAGGGTTTAGTTGTCCTTAGTGGGAGGGATAGGGAAAAAGACTACCTTCCTGGGAGGGGAGGGGCAGAAGGTAAGGGAGAGAGAGAATCCCAAGCAGCTGCCATGCCCAGGACAGAGCCTGATTCAGGGCTCGATCTCATGACCCTGAGATCGTGACCTGAGCTGATACCAGGAGTTGGATGCCTAACCGACTAAGCCACCCAGGCGCCCCGAAGTGCATGTTTTTAGAGACCGGGCATAGAATTGGCTAACTTTGTTTCTGATGACATTCCAATACAGAGCCTCTGTCTTGTGGTTCCTCTGGATGTGGATGGAAGTCAGTTTTACCGCTTCTGGCCCTGACCATAAAACGTCTATGCAGTACTCACACACGCGCTACATGGCAAAAATAGGGACGAGTATTGAAGCTGGCATCACATGCTGGAAAGAGTCTAGATCCTTCCACTTAGCGATCTCCCTGACTTTCCTTAGAGTATGAAGTAAGTGAGAAATAAACCTTTATCATGTTGAGCCCCTGAGACGTTAGGGCTGCTAGTTAGAGCAGCTAACATCACTCATCCAGACCAGTACAGCAGGTCCCTTCTCTTTCTTCCCTTTCTCCTCCAGCCAGGTTGGACCTCAAGGTTCATCACTTGAACGATGTTCTATGCAATGTTCGTCACGTTACCCCCTTTCGCAGCAAAAAGGAACTTTACAAATGTGATTAAGTTAAAGATCCTGAGATGGAGAGATTATCCTGGATGATCCAGTGGGCCCAATGTTATGGTAAGTTTTCCTATAAGACAGACACTGAAGGCTCAGAGTCAGAGAAGCAGACATTCTGATGGAAGCCGAGGGTGGAGTGGTGGGGAGTCTCATGCAGGTGGCACAAGGCAAGGAAGTGGAGTCTGCCTTGGAGCTTCCAGAAGGAACGAAGCCCTGCTGACGCCTTGACTTTGGCCCAGCAAAACTAATTTCGGATTTCCAACCTCTAGAACAGTAAGACTGGAGTATGTCCCCATTCCTCTGTGTGACACTAAGAAGAGCATCCAGGTTGAAAAAGGTTTGAGCTGAGCAGGATGTAAACCTTGGTCACAGCTGGTCCAGAAACTGTCCCCCAAGAGGACCTGTGCTGTGACCACGGCGGGCAGGTGCTTCTCTCAGGGCAGGGCTGGAGCTGTGGACCTATGGGGCCGAGAGCCAAGGACGACCTGGGATCCAGCCTGGTGGGCCCTGCCATGCCTGGGCAGGCCCTCGGCAGGTGAGGGGACAAGGTGCCATCAAGCTCCCCTTGCAGCTTTGGTTTTGGGTCACTCTCTTTTTCAGCAGGTTCTTCCCCTTTCCCAATAACTTCGCAACTCAAAATGAAGAAGCGGCAGAGGAAGGAAGCCGATAACAAAATACAGATGGGAGTGACCGTCTCGAGGGCTGGAACTCCTAGGCCAGATGTCAGAAGATAAGGACCTGGACATTCTGGGGCTGGGGAGATTGGATCAGTCTGTTTGTAGCTCGGCCCCTCTCTGCCTCAGGTGAGTGGGTCTGGGACTTGTCACTTACTGAGTCTTCCCTGGGTGGGAGGAAGAGGTGGAGAAAAGAATGAAGCGAGTTCAGGAGAGGTAACACACGGGTCCCAGGAAACCGCTACCACCCACCCAGATGGGCGGGAGGATATGGAGACTGCGGCCGTTCACTGCCAGACAGAGGCGGGGGACGTTTCATCAGCCCACTGGGGTGTGTGTGTGTGTGTGTGTGTGTGTGTGTGTGTGTGTGATATCAGTTGCTAACGTTACACCAGGGTCTGTGCCTAGCACTTCACATCAAGGATCTCATTCATGCCTCACAGCAGTGCTTAGGAGGGGGATGTCACCTCCCAATGAAGGAACGGGGAGCTAGAGAGGCGCCAGGCGGGAGAGGGGTACTCTCTGGAGGAGTGGGAGGCCAGCAGCTAAGGGGACAACAGCGAAGCTTCCCACGGGGAGCAGAATGAGGACAAGCCAGAGGCCTGGTGTTGGGGTGTACAGGGCGTCAGAGGAGCAGACCCCGATTCCCAGGAGACCTGATGAAGTAGCACAACTTGTCCGGGGCAGCAGTAATGGGCTGGTTGGGAGAATGAGCCGCTTCAGGCAGAATTAGTGACGGCTTGGGTGTGCAGCCACGAGACGCCCAGAATCCCCTGTGGTGTGTGCAGGCAGGAGGTGATTGTTGATAATGCACCAGAAGGCCCTGGCGGGTGGCGCTGGTTTATTTCCCTTGAGGGGCCAAACGAGGATCCTGAATTGGTCTTAAGCTGTGGAGGGTCTAGACAGGGATTTCAGCAGGAGTTGAGGAACTATTATATATGTATATACATTTTTTCTTTCACCTGACTGAATAAATCCAAGCCAAACCGCTGGCCAGCATCAAAGGGGGGAAGTCACAGTGCACAGTTGGTGAAGACTCTGTTCCACTCAGTGAAACAGGTTCGGACTGTAGACTTTGGCTTCCAGGAATGAGACCCGACTGCCCAACGTGGCCATTCTGGACAGCAGTCTGTCAGGTTAAGGGTATGTTTACCGTGGGGCCTGGAAATCCTGCTCTGGGTTCTGCAGGCCCCTCGGGGGTGTGCTAGAGAATGGTCATTAGGTGCCGTTCATGGAGGCAAGGAGTTGGGGGCCACCTAGATGTCCAACACCGGGCACTGATGAGTGGCCTCAGGCACCAGCTGCGGAGGAGAAGCTGAAGCTGGAAACAGCAAAAGGGACACTCAGTGACACGGATGAAGCTTAAGGACCTGGTGCTGCATGAAAAAAGTAACACCAAAATGAGATGGATGGCCCGAAACCGTGTGGTTTGAAGCATATGCACACAAAGCAAGCATATGTACTTTATAATCATGCGGAGGCAAGGATGTCCGCTGCAGGATTGTCTCTGAGGTGTGTGAGCAGGGGATGGAATTGAAAGCACCAAGTAAAGAAATGACAAGTTTGGTGAAAGGTGGTTTTCCTGGACCTGTGAACTCAACACACAGGACCTGAGGGAACCTCCAAAGACAAAACAAAACAGAGCAACACTGAAGACAGAAAACCCGAGAACGCATGTTGGGGCAGGGTTAGGAAAGAATGACATGAGCACAGGTGGGGCGGTGGCTCAGAGGCAGGGGTCAAGGCTGCCAGCGCCCGGGTTGCGGGGGGAAGGATTTATCTGCATCCTGAAGGAAGCTGAGAGGGTGCAGGTGCCCGGGCAGGTGGATGGGAGGTTGGATGGGCTTCGAGACACCACCGTGGGCACTGGCTTGTTGGCTCAAGGGAGCACCTGCTATTTGGGCATTGGAAGTCGTGTGCGCTGTGGAGGACAGAGAGAGGCTGGAGGCCAGCCAGGAGCTGGGTCTGGTGTATCACAGCAGGGTCTGGGCTTGACGTAGCCAAAGGGGAGATGGTGAAATTTTGAAAGCAGGAAAGCCACTGAATCAGATTTCAAAGCTTCCTCCTTTTCTTTCAAAAGCACACACTGGCATCCGGATTTGACACCCATTCAGGGACATCACACCTGCACTCCAGAGGCTCTATTTCTTTCTCTCTTTTTAAAAATAAGTTATTTTTTCAGTGTTCTAAGATTGTTTATGCACCACACCCAGTGCTCCATGCAATACGTGCCCTCCTTGATACCCACCACCAGGCTCTATTTCTATGGTAGTTGCTTATTAGTGCTTGTGTGGGGTCCTCTCAGCAGTTGGACAGGCCCCAGAGAAGTTCTTCCCTTAATCATTAGGGTTTTGACTCACATTATTCTTCATCTCTATTGTTTTATGCAGAGTCCACCAAATTTTCCTCCGTTTTCAAAATGCATTTGTCATTTAATTATTTTATTTCCTAGAACTCTATCTTGCCTGGCTTTCAAGAGGTGTGTGGATTTTTAAAAAATTTTATAATTTTTTATTATTTTTTATAAACATATAATGTATTATTAGCCCCAGGGGTACAGGTCTGTGAATCGCCAGGTTTACACACTTCACAGCACTCACCATAGCACATACCTTCCCCCATGTCCATAACCCCACACCCTCTCCCGTCCCCTCTCCCCCCAGCAATGATTTTTTTTTTAAATAAAGGAAATGTTAGTAGAAGAAATTATGGACAAGCTTATCCTCATTACTGCTTCATCCTTCCTTTTCTCGGCACTGCCTATATGGGCAGGTGTCTCATTTTTTCTCTTCTAATTTTGGAGCTGAGCTTTCTGACTTTCCTCCTATGTATGGGTTGCTCATTGCTGAGAGTGCGAGAGAGAGGTCCAGACACCTGTCTCTGGGAGGCAGCTCTCTTGTGTGGTGCCATCTCCCCTACCCTGGTCCCTCCACTTCCTGCTACTGATGCTCTGAAAAGCCTGGTCTTCCCGGGCCCATGTACTGGGCTCTGGATGAAGAATAAAGACATGGGATAGTGTGGGGGTACAGAAGAAAGCACCATTCTGAGACCCATCTCCCATCCCTACCTCATCCTTCCCACCCATCAGCCAGTCTCCTGCTTCTCTGTGCTCATCTTAAAAAAAAAAAAAAAGCTTTATTGAGATATAGTTCACATATCATGCAACTTGCCCATGTAAAGTATGCAATTCAGTGTCGTTTGGCATACTCACAGATATGTGGGGCCATCACCAAGATCTAAGAAGATCTTAGAGCATCTTCATCATCTTCCAAAGGAAACCCCTTGCTTTCTGGCTATCATCCCTTCCTGAATCTCCCCAAGTCCTAAGCAACAACTACATGACTTCTATATCCATAGATTTCCTTATTCTGGTCTTTGCAATGAATGGAATCACATACTATGAGGTCTTCAGTGACTGGCTTCCTTCGCTTTGTATAATGTTTTCAGGTTCACCTTGTAGAGGGTCTCATTCCTGTTAATGGCTGAGTAATAGTTCATTGTAAGGTTTGATCACATTTTGTTTATCTATTCATCTGTTGATGGACATTGGGTTGTTTCTACCTTTTGGCTATTCTGAATAATGTTGCTAGAAACCTTTGTGTACCCGTTTTTGTGTGGACATATGTTTTCATTTCTCTTGGGTGTACACCTAGGAATGAAACCACTGGGTCTTATGGCAACTCTATGTGGAATCCTTTGAGGAATTTGTAGACTATTTTCCAAAGTGGTTGCACCATTTTTCTTCCCATGAATGCGTATATGGATGTTCTGACTTCTTGACATCTTTGTTAAGACTTACTATCTGACTTCTTGATGGTAGTCTTCGTAGTGGGTGTAAAGTAGTGTCTCACCATGGTTTTGATTTGCATTCCTTGATGGCTGCATTTCCCTAATAATGTTGTCTGTGCTCATCTTTGGACTGCCCCAGCTTCTGCCTCTCTGGTGTGGTGGAGCAGACAGTGATAAGATGAGCCTTTTCTCCTAGGAGTTAAGCCTCTTCTCCCAAATGCATGTGTTCCAGGTGCTTCTGACAGTTGCTGGTGGGGGTGGGCAGGCCAGAGCCCTATGGACCTCCTGCTGTCCCCAAGCAGAATGGCTCTGGGCATTGGTTGACACCAGATAGCTTCTCCCCCCACCCCCAATCCCTACAGCTAACAAACTAGACTAGGATTTATGGACTTGATTTCATGATGTCTGGTTTCAGGACCTCTCTGTGCCTCTGTCTTCTTATCTATAAAGTGGGGATAATGGTACTTGCCTCACAGCTTTGTTGTAAACTTAACTAATTTGGGCAAAGCCAATACCTGTGTCTTCGAGAAGAATATGTTTCTGATGTTTAAGTTGAACTGGAGGGAATGTATAACTGCTTAACAGACCAGATGAGAAGCTCGTCCCGATCCAGGACTATTCTAAAGAGTTAACATTTACTGAGAAGTTACTATGTTCCAGGCACTGTGCCAAGTGCTTTACGTTTGTTCACTCCTTTATTTCCTACGAGGTGAGGATGATTACTACTACTCTATTTTATAGATGAAGAAGCTAGGGATGAGAGTGATGTAGCAACATGCCCAAGGGCACGTGGTTAGTACATGATGGAGGTGGGATTTAAATCTGCTTGACTCCAGGATCTATGCCCTTCACGAACACCTTTATACTGAATTAGATTAAGGGTATAGAAGCAGGTGGAACTTCCCCACAAGAAGTCAAAAAGTTGGATCCAGAGCCCAGAAGAGAGACTAGATTAGAGGAAGAGGTATGAGATCAACCACATGGAAGTAGTGGTTGAGACAGTCATGGGGAGTCCTCACCCCAGATATTTAAGTGGGGTGTTTTATGACCCAAAAGTATGTAGTCAGAGAGAAGGGACAGCTGGCTAGGTCGAGTAAGTAGCCTTGGACAGGAAGAAGAATGAGAGATTGGGACAATGGCTCTCCTCTGTTGGAGGTTTCATATTTTGGGACTGACTTTCATGAAGACTTGGGGTATGATCCAAACATTATATTGCCATTAAATGAAGGAAAAATCAGCAGATTTCTCTTGTTCTTAGTCCATTCTCTGATCTCTTGACACTCTTCCCCTTTTCCTAAGTAGGGCTTCAAATTAGGACGTAGCTAGGAGATGAAAAAGGAAATAGGTGAGAGACAGAAACACAAAGGAAACTTGAGCAAGTAGAAAGTGGACACCGCAGGCTCTGTCGCAAACACCTGGATTACAGTGGGGACCTGGATTTGCGGGGGACACCAGCCAGAGAGACAGGACCATGTGGCTGTCCCCAGTTCTGCTCCTTCTCTGCCTCTCAGGTGAGTGGGGCTGGGGCTTTGGGCACTTGTTATTGGAGGGGGTGGAACAGTGGGTAGAATGTCTGTCCTGGGTTCAAGCCAAAGGAGAAGTCTCAGCAGAAACAGGGAGGATGTACATTCTTCTATCCACTGAAGCGTTCATCTACAGATCCTGCATATGCTTATCGAGCACCACCTGTGTGTCAGGACCAGCTGTGTGTCAGGAGAGCAACTTCTGCACTCAGGAACTCATGGTTAAAAGAGGGAGTCAAGTCACTGTGATACAGCATAGAACTTTCTGTAGAAATTTATTCATGTGGTGTGGAGCTGCACAACAGGGGCCCCAAACACTGCTCTTGACCCAGTGCAAGTCCTTATCAAGGCTTCACTGGACTTTGGTCTTGAAGGATGAATGAGTTTGCTACATAGAAAGAGAGAATAGCTTATGTGAAAGTGTGGATCTTTTTAAAGATCATGGAAAGTTCAGGAATTAGCAATAGTTCAGAATGTGTCAGAACTTAGTTTAAAGGGGTTGGAAAGTGTTCTTAGCAGAAATTAAAGAAGGGTCCAAAAAGGCACCCTCAGCATGCATCTTTTTTTTTTCTTAAGCTTTTTTATTTAAACATATAATGTAACCCCACCACCCTCTCCCAACGCCCCTCCCCCCACCCCCCTCAGTTTGTTTTATGACATTAAGAGTCTCTTTTGGTTTGTCTCCCTCCCGATCCCCTCTTGTTTCATTTTTTCTTTTCCTACCACCTTAACCCCCACCCCCATTGCATCTCCACTTCCTCATATCAGGGAGATCATGTGATAGTTGTCTTTCTAAGATTGACTTATTTAGCTAAGCATGATACCTTCTAGTTCCATCCATGTTGTCGCACTCAGCATGCATCTTAAACCCCTGCTAGAACAAGGTGCTGTGCAGTCAGGTAAATACAATCGTTTTGGAAGAGATAGTCTTTAAAAAAAGGCATTCAGCAGGCATGAGAGCCCATTCTCTGTGGAAAGTCAGTTCAGGGTGAAAATTAGGTGGTATTCTTCATGTTTGTAGAATAATTTTTATGTTGGGTGAGACATAGAACCTGCCCAACAAAATGATGGACTCTTCCAGAACAGTGGGTGGAAAAGGCAGAGGTTTAAAGAAAGAAGACCAGTTGGGTTGACACTGGCCAAAACGTAGTTTTCTTCTCAGTAACCCAGGAGAGTGGATGGGATGGTTTTCAAGGTCCCCTGGCGTCCTCATAACTGAGATCTTAGACTCAGAAAGACATTTAAGAGATGTATCTCTTTACAGATGGGAGATGCTCAAAATGTCTTAAATGAGGATGACAATGATAATGAATATTTTCTTTTTTATCCTTCTTTTTCTCCCCCCTTCCTCCCCCGCCCTCTTTCTCCTCCTTCTCCTTCTCCTTCTCCTCCACCTCCTCCTCTTCCTCTTCTTCTTCTTCTTGATGATAGACTTTTTCTGAATCACTGTAATTAATGAAATGGGCACCAAAGCAGCAGTGGCTGGAGCCGGCTTGCACCCACTCACAAGAGTTGATCACGGACTTATTTTCCCAACCCTACAACCAGTGACAGCATATTGTTAGCATGAAATTAGTCATAGTGAATGTATTTACTCCACAGAAACTGGGAAACGCTATGAACCATGGCTTCTCCTTGACTCCCTTGCACCCTGCCTTGCTCCCTGCCCAGAGCTGGTTTACCAGCATATCACGGCATCCTCACATCTGCTTGCTTAACTCTGATACATTTGCCTAAATGCCCTCACTTGGGTGCAGTTAAACTAGAGACGGAAGCTTCTTCCCACCCCTTCATGTGGACTGGCTGATCTCTCCGAGGCCACACGTTCAGCTTCATGTCCATTTACAGCTAGACTTCCTCCTGGGTCCAGATAAAAGCTTTGGAGTTAGTTGTAGAGACTGAAATTTTGTTTTTTGTTTTTTTCTTTCCCATCTCAGCTCCTGGCTTAGCTCCTCCCTCTCTGTTCCAGCATTCTCCCACCCACCATACCCATCGGGATTACAAACGCCCGGGGTTACAAACATTGGAAAAATCTGACCACTTTACACGTATGGAGGGCTGTATGGCTAGCTTAAGAAAGGAAGGGGGAAAGGTGGTAAAGAAAGATGGTAAGGTCCTGGGGACAGTGATGGGGTTAGGGTGGTCAGTTCGTGCCCCAAACCCGTGTCAAGGAGCCTGTGATGGTCTCCTTGGGACCCAGCCCTTCCTAGCAATGTGTCGCTCCTCCCTTGAGACTAGTCTGGAGGAAGGCCAGGGGTTTATTTTCCTCTCTTGAGAACATCTGGAGATTGGAGTAAACAAGAAGCTGTGCTCCTACAGAACAAGTTTGAGTTGCAGAAAACCTGAATGCAGAGGCTCATTGCAAAGGGAAGTGTTTTTATACCTCACTGAATCTCATGCCTGCAAAGACGAAGGACAGGGCAGGACAGCCAGCTCACGCTGCTCCCTCTCCAGCTTTGTTCTCATTCTCCTTGTCCCCAAGGGGCAGGATCTTTGTGTGGTTACTCAGTGTTTCTAGGCTCACAGAGCACAGATCTCTACCTCTCTTGCTGGCCCTAGTTCCCAGACTCTCTGGCTTAGGTTTTAAGCTTAGATGTCCCTCTAGGCCCACATCCCTGAGCCCAGAACTGTCTAAACCTCCCTGGCAACTTTCCCCTTGGGCTTCAGGCAGATAGCTGCTGTAGGGGGACACTGAGATGGAGTCCTGGGATGTGGCTTGTGTCTTCCAGGCTCTTTGTCCCTGACGGGCCCCAGCTCTGTGACGGGCACCTTGGGTGGCTCTCTGAGTGTGCAGTGTCAGTACGAGGAGGTATACCAGAGGTATAACAAATACTGGTGCCGAGGACAGTATGACGCAACATGTGAGAAGATTGTAGAGACCAAGGGAGAAGAGAAAGAAGAGAGGAGTGGGCGTGTGTCTATCAGAGACCATGCTGATAACCTCACCTTTATAGTGACCATGGAGAACCTCACTGCAGACGATGCTGGATCCTACTGGTGTAGAATTCAGACACTATGGGTCCTGGATGTGTGGTCACGTGACCCTTCATTCTACGTTAACGTGTTTGTTTCCACAGGTAAGAGATCCTCTCACTTCACCAGCAGAGCTTAGGGGATATGACTGAACATGGAGACAAGGTTGAGTGCCATGCTGAAGAGTGTCTCTGGGTCTTGTCTAGTCCTCAGTCCCAGTGGTGTTGGGAAGAGCCTATGATGAGGGCAGGGAGAGAGGTGATTCCTCCCTGTCCCCTCATCCTTGGCACGGGTCGGGGTGTGTAGCTGAAAGCTCTCTCACTCTCATAGGGCCAGGGCCTCACTCCATTGCCTGGGAGGCCCCTCCATGCTGAACCAAGACTATCTCCACCATGCCCTTTGGAAACCTGTACCAAAGGAAATAATTTCTTCATACATCTTTTTTTTTAAAGATTTTATTTATTTATTTGACAGAGAGAGATCACAAGTAGGCAGAGAGGCAGGTACAGAGAGAGGGGGAGGCAGGCTCCCTGCTGAGCAGAGAGCCTGATGCAGGGCTCGATCCCAGGACCCTGGGATCATGACCTGAGCCGAAGGCAGAGGCTTTAACCCACTGAGCCACCCAGGCGCCCCAAATTCTTCAACATCTTTAGGTTGTTCACAGAATATTCCCTCTATTATACTCTCCTGAAATTAGCCTTACTCCTCTCATTTCAAGAAATAGGCTTCTTGAGGGGACGCTCTTTCTCCTACCCTCTGGCTTAAGTCCAAGCTTTGATGTCCCTCCAGGCCCACATCCCTGAGCCCAGAAGTGTCTACACCTCCCTGGAAACTTTCCCCTTGGGCTTCAGGCAGATAGCTGCTGTAGGGGGACACTGAGATGGAGTCCTGGGATGTGGCTTGTGTCTTCCAGGCTCTTTGTCCCTGACGGGCCCCAGCTCTGTGACGGGCACCTTGGGTGGCTCTCTGTGTGTGCAGTGTCAGTACGAGGAGGTATACCAGAGGCATAACAAATACTGGTGCCGAGGACAGTATGACGCAACATGTGAGAAGATTGTAGAGACCAAGGGAGAAGAGAAAGAAGAGAAGAGTGGGCGTGTGTCCATCAGAGACCATGCTGATAACCTCACCTTTATAGTGACCATGGAGAACCTCACTGCAGACGATGCTGGATCCTACTGGTGTAGAATTCAGACACTATGGGTCCTGGATGTGTGGTCACGTGACCCTTCATTCTACGTTAACGTGTTTGTTTCCACAGGTAAGAGATCCTCTCACTCCACCAGCAGAGCTTATGGGTCTTGTCTCTGGGTCTCGTCTAGTCCTCATCCCAATAGTGTTGGGAAGAGCCTATGATGGGGGCAGGGTGAGAGGCAGCTGTCTTTTTAGCCTTGGTATGGGTGGGGGTGTGTAGCTGAAGGTACCTTCATTCTCATAGGGCCAGGACTTCACTCCACTGCAGGAGGTTCCTCCATGCTGGGCCAAGACTGTCTTCACCATACCCTTTGGAAAACTGTACCAAAGGAAATACATTCTTCATACATACATCTTCAGCTTACTCATAGAATATTTGCTTGACTGTACTGTCCTGAAATTGGCTTCACTCCTCTCATTTCAAGAAATAGGGTCCTTGGGTGGAAGCTGCTCCTTTTCCTACCCCCATGTGCTATAGGGTGGTGAAGCTATGTTCAAATTCTCCCAGTCCCCCACCACAACCTATTACTATCTTACCTGCTTCCTTTAACATTTGGGTCACATGGCCACATACACCCTCTACTTCTCCTTGGCATGACCTTCTGTTGGCTTCTAGGTTACTCCTCGACACCCCTAATCCCCGTCATTGTCTTGGGAGACTTTTTAAAAAAATTTTTTTTAAAGATTTTATTAATTATTTGACAGACAGCACAAGTAGGCAGAGAGGCAGGCAGAGAGAGAGGAGGAAGCAGGCTCCCTGCTGAACAGAGAGCCTGATATGGGGCCTGATCCCAGGACCCTGGGATCACGACCTGAGCGGAAGGCAGAGGCTTTAACCCACTGAGCCACCCAGTCGCTCCATCTTGGGAGTTTTTAACAAGTAACTTGTCTCAGTTTCCAGGACCTTCTCAACTGCAGTGACCTGCATTTCCACTCTCCAGCCACTCCATGGCAACATTGCACATCTTGCTGTCACCCCAAACTGGCCAATGTCCAGAACCCTACCTTCAGATGCTGTACTTACAGACAACTTTCTGTGCATCAGCCTTCCCACACCCTCACCCCTGCTGGCCCTATTCGCAATCTCACATATGCTTCCAGTCCTTGGATCCCACTCTCCATTCTCTCCCCATTTATTGGCTACCCCTCCCCTGCCCTGATCTCACTTCCTTCCTAAGCCAGGCCCAACTCTCAAGGAGGACTACGTTTTCTTCACTTATCAGGCACCATTTCCCTGCCTGTCTCTCGAAACTGTCATCCCTGGATCCATCTTAAATTTAGGGTGAGCAACCATTGGGGTTTGCCTAGGACTGAGAAGTTTCTTGGGATGTGGGGCTTTCAGTGCTAAACCTGGGTAAGATCCTAGGCAATCTAGGGCAAATCAATCTCCCACCCAAAATCTATCTGCTGCAATAGTGCTGGCGAAGTCACAGCCAGTGGCTATGGGTGTC
Source organism: Taxidea taxus jeffersonii (assembly GCA_003697995.1). Classification (NCBI taxonomy): domain Eukaryota; kingdom Metazoa; phylum Chordata; class Mammalia; order Carnivora; family Mustelidae; genus Taxidea; species Taxidea taxus. Next base: position 20,010 of record RCUC01161884.1, on the reverse strand, counting down.
CATACAAGTTCATGGTCTCTAATATGGTCCCATTCTTCTACCTTACCAAGGGCACACAGAATATCAGACGTGAACTCTCTCAATTTCTTTTCTTCTCCCCCTGCAAACTTCTGTGATACCTAACTCATTCTTCCCCCTTTCCCTTCTAGGTTGAGGGCGGTTTCCCTCCACCTGTTCAAGAACAATCATCTTGAGGCTGGCTCCTGGCACCCTGGAGCTCCTTGCCTCCCCATCTCCTCGAGCCAAATTCCCTCCTTGCTCATCTGTATCTTCCTCCATCAAGTATCTACACTTTCTCTTCCCCTGAGCCTAGAACTACAGGCTGGGTTCTCTCATGTTCTAAAAATATCTTCTAATTCCCGTGGCCTCCTCTAGGTGTCACCATTCCTTGTTTCTCTCCTTTATGCTTGCCTGGATGACAGCTGAGGTCTGAGCCTTCTGTACTTTTGCTGTACCTGAGGGCGTGCTGTCCCTCTGCCCTCTCTCTATTGATCTGAACCCATCGACTTAGATGCCTCTGCCCTGTGTGAGGGCAGGGATGGTGCCACATACGTCAGTGAATCCCCGGTGGCCAAGATGTCAAGGGTTATGTTTGGATGAAACGGAGCCTGTCTTGGGAGCACTGAGAGGGCGAAGCCTCTGGGAGGCTTGCTTTTTTTGGGCAATCATAAGGTTGGGGCGGAGACACAGGTCACACCAATAGCCTGGACACCTGAGACTTAGCTCCTTCCTAACAGGGAGTTAAAGTGGCCTTGGATTCCATCTGAAGGTGTTGTGAGCCCCCTCCTACAGTCCAGGCCACAGGCCACAGAAGATGGCCACAGGCGGGGCCATCTTCTCCAGGCTTGCCCCTGTTCCTCCTCCCTCTAAGCTCCTCCTCGGCTGAAGAATCCTCTGGAGGACCCCTGCTCTCTCCCTAGGCAGAGTCAGACTTGGGATGGAAAGAAAGATCTGGCACTTACTAGAGGTGGCTCATATGGCCAGTTCTGGAAAAGTCTCATTTGGTCCCTGAGCAGCTCACGCCATCCTGGAAGTGGCCTGACGCTAGCTTCAGAGCATCTCTCAATTCCCTTCTTCCAGTGGCCATCGTGCGTAACAGTGGGTCCAAATGGGCATGTAGTGGATGGCTGGGGAGAGATCAGCCCCTGATGTGTGATTTGTCTCCAGCACCAAGTAACACCACAGGGAGGACCACATGTCAAGCTGTACCTGCTGCCTTTCCGGGGCTGAACACCAAGCAGAACCTCAGCACGGAGGAGCTGTTGACCTGCTGCTCAGGGTAAGGGCCCACAGCCTAGAGACCACAGAAGACGGGGTTCAGCAGCCTTATGGGACCCTGGGGTGGGGGTTGGCAACAAACACACCATAAGCTTTTTACCTCTCTGCTGGGTTTTCTTCAGTTTGGGTCATGATGTTTACATTCTCAGTGGCTGTATGGGGATTCCATGTGGAAAGTATCACTTGTTCTGGGAAAGTTCTCCCCCATGCAGCAGCTGCAGGGGAACAGGAGGCTGGCTCACGTGGACATGCGGCTCTTCCCATGTCCACCCCTCCCCGCTCCTTCCCCACCTGGTTCTGGACTCTAGCTTCTGGTTCTGGGGCCCTAACTTGGGCTTACCGTCAAAGGTCTTTGCTGAACCGGAGATCCAGGTGCTTCTTGTGGGGGTATGGAGAGAGATGGGCTCGCTCCAGGCTATTTCCCTCTTCCCAAAGATACCCAGAAAGGGCTACCATGTTGCTGTCAGGCCCTGTAGGGCCAAGGATAAGGGTCACGGCTTTAAAGTGAGAGTGGGGGTGGCTTTCAAGAAGTAGGTTGTTAAGGAGAAATGTGAGAGGAAGGGACAGAGAGGAAGCTTCTGGAAAGCAGGCAGTGCCAGGCCCCACTTCTCTTTACCCCATCACCTCTCCTTAACAGGATTTCCAGGAGTAGTGCATAGTCAAAGGAGGGGAGGTGGTGGGGCCCCAGAGAGGGGCTGCCCGGGCACATGTCTTTTCCAGGTTTGATCCTGAGTTATGAGGGCTCTAGGGTCAGGGCACAGGAACAGGCTGGGAGAGAAGGGTCCTGGGCCTCCTCCTGAGGAGGCAGTCATTTCCTGTCCCTATGTCCCACCCCCCACAGGTCCTTGCTCAGCAGTGTCCACTTCTTGCTCCTGGTCTTCTTGAAGCTTCCCCTATTCCTGACGTTAGTCGGTGCTGTCCTCTGGGTGAACAGGACTCCGAGGGGCTGTGGAGGAATTAAGCCTAAGGAAGATAATCCACAACGTAGTGCACCGTCCCCAGGAAGGCCCTGTCCAGGAACATAGCCCTTCAGACTGGACAAGAGAGACATTCAGACTCCAGACTCCAGGGCAGGGGGAGCTGCCATACCTGGATTCTGGAGGGACCCAGGTCTTCTTGGGGGTATGGTTCCTGTGTCTTGAGGGAGAATCCTGGTTCTCAGGATTTGCTCTGAGTCCTCAGGTGCAGGAAGGACGAGTCTCCTGGGCTCATGCTCGGGGTCCTCCTTTCTCCACCCCCGATTCCCTAGCTCCTTGCCCTCATGCCTACCTCCCAAGGGCAAGAATTTCTTGCCACAAAAGCTTCCAGGTTCAGTGTTCCCCCAGGGCAATAACCACCTCCTTCCTGCAGCCAGGAGGCTCCCCAAGGACTCGGCCCTCACTATGTCAGTCCTTGGGCTTGCAGGGCTTCAACTTCACTTGTGTCCCTGAGACCAGGGAGTGTATGGCCGGGCTCAGCACATCTCTGCCTGGGCTAGCCACGACTGAGAAACTTTAGGTTAAAGCTCTGGGGTGGATTGGAGCAGTAGTGGGAAGAGGCACATGCCTCTACATGCCCCAGATATCACTCCTGGAATTCTGAAAACTGGAGGGCCTCCTGCGCACACAGCTCATGGATGGTCCACTTCAGTAGGATTCTGGCTGAAGCCACATGTCAACAGCTGGTGCTTTCCACAGAAGAAGCTGACATAGTTTTCCCAAGACAGGGCACAGGACACAGAGGTGAATAGATACTCCCCCACACTGGGATGGCATGTTGCCACAGCCATCATGGGGCACACCAGTCCTGGAAAGGACTCAGGTGGTTTCGAATGCTTGTCAATGGCCCCCTTCCAGAAGTGTGCAGGGAGGAATACAGGCTGTCACAAGCACGCGTCCCCAGCTCCACTCAGCTCCTTGAATCTAGACCAGCCCTCTCGTCTCCACCATGCAAAACTAGTGATGCCAGTTTCCAGAAAACACTCGAGCTCCTCAGTGCTGCATTTACAGGCAGGGAGGCCATGCTCGGAATCCGAGCCCTGGCCTGGCTTCCGCCCTCTTGGCACCTTCGAGGAGAGCTGGCACTGGCCCAGGACTCCGCCGAAGGAGAAATTCAGCCAAAGAGGCACATATGGGCCACGTGATAAAACACACACAGGGGGGATGTTGGAAACACAATGCTGGGCAAGAGAGAAGCTTGTGATGTACTTTATTCTTCTCAAACTTATTTTTAAGTAGTCTACTTTCGTCACCTTTCTATGTAAATGTTAGAGTAAGCTTGTCTTTTTCTACCAAGACAATCTTGCTGGGATTTTGATAGGAATCGTGTTAAACGTACAGATCGGTATTGGGAGAACTGACATCTCTCCTGTGTTGAGAAGGTGGTCCCTTTCGCAATTTGTTTAAATAGTCCTTGTCTTCGGTCACCAGAGTCTTGTAAACTTCAGTACATGGACGCTGCACATATTCTGTTAGAGTCACAGCCCGTGTGTCTTCTTCTCGTCCAGCAGCTGTGACTAGCACTGATTCAGTTGCTACAGGCTCGTTGCGAGTATAGAAATAGGACCGTGTGTGTGCGTGTGTGTGTGCGTGTACACGTATGTGTGTATGTTTGTGTATGTATGTGTGTATGTGCATCTGTACTGATCTTTTTTCATTTTTTAGTTCTAACAGCTGGTATTTTTTTGTTGTTGGTGGTGAAATCCTTGGGATTTTCTACATAATTATGTCATCTGCACAAAGGGACAATTTTATTTCCTTCTAGTCTGTGAGCTTTAATAGTGTTCTGGAAGGCTTAGGGAGCCACTGGAAGGTCTTAGACACTCTGGTGGCCATGCAGGACCCACTGTTCTCCAGCATTTCTGCTTTTTTTTTTTTTTAAGATTTTATTTATTTATTTGACAGAGATCACAAGTAAGCAGAGAGGCAGGCAGAGAGAGAGAGAGAGGGGGAAGCAGGCTCCCGGCTGAGCAGAGAGCCCGATGTGAGACTCAATCCAGGATCCTGAGATCATGACCTGAGCCAAAGGCAGAGGCTTTAACCCACTGAGCCATCCAGGTGCCCTGCATTTCTGCTTTTTAAAAGAGATACCAGAAGTGTAATTTTTGGTGTTTTCATGTAAGCAACAAACTCTATTTAAAAAATAATATTGCGACCCAAACAAAACATTTCCAAAGTTCATGCGATTGGTGGGTGTAGTCTGTGACCTGTGAGTACAGCACAGAAATGGCAGGACGTCGTCGCGTCTGCCTAGTGTTTACACCTGGGGCCATATGGCGCCCAGCAGGCTTCGGAACTGACCTTTCAAGTACACAGATGCGCTGGCAGGGACGCTGCGTGGACGAGCCTCAGGCTGGCTCCGGGCGGATCCAAGTCTGTTCCCAGGCCTTATGACTGCGGCCGGGGGCCTCAGCCCTTTTGGGCTCCTCTTTCTTTAATGTGATGTGAAGACATTAGATTAATATTCTTCTAGAGGCATCTGGGGGGCGTAACTTGTTGGGCATCTGATTCATGGTTTTGGCTCAGGTCATGATCTCAGGGTCCTGGGCTAGAGAGCTGCATGGGACACCCCCCACTCGGTGGGGAGTCTGCTTCTCCTATCCCTCCCCCTCTGCTGCTCTGTCCTTCTGCTCTGCACTTGAGGGTTTGCTCTCTCTCAAATAAATAAATTAAAAAAAAATTCTTCCATGTGGCAGTTCCAACATGGGGCTGCAAATTTCTTGACACTCCTTTTATTAAGAGTTGGGGGTATGTTCCCACTCCTTACATCTGGATGGGCTGTGGCTGCTGCAGCCTGAAGCCCAGAGCAGTGCTGCCCCAACTTTTTTCCATAATTATCTTCTAAGGAGCCTGTTTACTCATTTTCTCTTCCTAGAAATGCCCCCTCCAAGCTATGAAATTTTAGTACTAAAGATATGCTCTATATGTCCATGTTCTACTGATCTGTCCATCAATCGATCCATCTACCAATGGATCATCTATGTTTTGTATATGAAAAGAGTAGCATTGTTTTCACCCTCCAAGAAGCAATGTTCATCCCCGTCAGAAGCCCCGGATGGAGCCTGGTGACAGTGACCCTGTGTGACGTCCAAGGCCAGGCCAGGAGGAATCCCGTAGCTCCTTGCTCAGTCTCTAGAAATGCTGGCTCTGGGGAATGTCCCACTCAGAACCCAGCGGCCACATGGAGAGGCTACCTGTAGGGTCTCGGGTCCACAGCCAGGACTGGGCTCCGTGTTGGGTCCCCCTGGCTCCTGCTCCAGACACACGGGCAAAGAAGCTTCTGGATGACAGTGGCACCCAGCCATGTGAGTCACCCCGCCAGCATTACGTCATCCCAGTTGAGGCCCCAGACATGATGGAGCAGAGACAGGTTGTCCCCTCTCAACCCTTTCGAATTCCTGACCGTGGAATCTGTGACATGACAAAGTGATCACCGCTTTATGCCATGAGGAAAATCTAAGTATGGATCATGGGACCATTCAGTCTCTGTCCATTCTAGGGTTGGGCAAGATGGTAAAGAGGAAGGTGCTGCCTCTGCCGTGGGCACGGAGGGCTGTGGGGAGGCTGCTGGCTGCTGCCAAGGGCCCCTCTGGGACTCAGCCCCGAGATGCGCACAGCGGCCGGGAGCTCCCACGTGGTAGCACACAGGCTGCTGGGCCTTGAGGTCTTGCCCTTTCCTGACTGGTGGCCCAGAACCGTGTGGCTGCAGGTGTTGGCTTGTGGTGGAGGTGTTCCCCACCAGAGGCCACCCGGTGTGGCAGAACGCCCCACCCCCAGCCCAACACACCCGCTTTGGCAATGCCCTGACCTCCTTCAAAGGAAACCTCCAGAGAAAAACAAACCAGCGCCTTTTCTAAGGCGCTAAAGGAGAGGACCAGAGTGCCAGCAAGAATTTGCTTCAGAAAGGAAATGCTTCAGGACACAGAGCAAGAGATCACACAGGTCCGCTTGTTCTCAGAGAAATTACAGACAACGACCTCACTGATCAGGAGCTCAGAAAAGAGATATAGTTCCCCAAAAATGGTTCAAAAAATATGGACACAAAACACGAGTAGCCAGAGCCCGGGAAAAATATTAAGTGGAAGACAGGAGAAAAAAAAAAACAACCAAAGAACAAAATCTTTGCTGAGAAAAAATATGTATATCTTTGAAAATTAAAAGAGGAAAAGACTTGTGTTATTTTTTGATGTGAGTGGGAGGAAGTTAAACAGGAAGGGCCCAGTATTCTGTCTTCCCCTTGCTCTGCTGGGGAGCGGGGGAGGGTGGGCAGGGCAAAGTTCAGGTAAAACCCAGGAGGGGATGGTGGTTGTCTGAGCTGACTGGGGATGGACAGCATCACAGGCATGAAGATCATCACAGATATGAGTCCTAATTTTCCCGTCTGGATGGAGAAGTCCAGACTATCTCTGGATCCCTGCACCTGAAGGACCAGGGAGGCTAAGGGACAAATGGAGGGACAGAAATTATCTATCCTTGTTACCACGGGGTGAGTCCCCGGTCCTTGGAGGCCACTGATATAGATACGGGGACATGTGAGTATTTACATTGTTTCAAAGTCCCTCCCCACAAAACACTTATTACTTACATAGGAAAAAAAAAAGAGTAACTTCATTTAGTTTTGACCAATTTATAGTCATATATCCACATCCCTATTAAGATCTTGACCTCAATGACAGTAAACCAAGCATTCCTGCTTAAAAAAGGCTCATTCACTGTACACCTAGCTTGTGAAGGCTTTCAATATGTGAGGTATATATATACTATGATACTCTTTTTTAAAAATTCAGAAAACAGGGGCACCTGGGTGGCTCAGACAGTTAATCAGTGGATGCCTCATTTCAGTTCAGGTCACGGTCTCAAAGTCATGAGATCGGGACCTGCATCAGGCTCCACGCTGGGCATGGAGTCTGCCTGGGATTCTCACCCTCCTTCTGTCCTTCCCCTCCAGCTCACATGCTCTCTCTCTCTCTCTCTCTCCCTAATTAAAAAAAAAAAAAAAAAAAGAAACACAAACACAGAAAATAACTTCCAAACCCAAGTCCTTATACCTTTCTTTGTTCACTCCTGGCCATCAATGAAATTTCCCATCTATAAGAGGGGAGCCTTCACTGGGAACTCTTTGAGGGGATTAAAAGACATCATCCAGGGATGCCTGGGTGGCTCAATTGGTTAAGCAACTGCCTTGGGCTCAGGTCATGATCCCGGGGTCCTGGGATGGAGTCCACATCAGGCTCCCAGCTCCATGAGGACCATGAGACCATGAGGTCTCCCTCTGACCTCCCCTCTCATGCTCTCTCACTCTGTCTCTCTCTCTCGAATAAATTTTTTTTTACAATAAAAGGCCTCATCCGGGTCTCGCCCTTCTTCCCTTCTCCCACCTCCCAGTTGCTAGACACATTATGACTCTAGTCTTGGATTTAGACTCACTTCGGACCCTCTAGTATGGACGGGTCTTACTCTCACATATAAAAGACTGAACGAGTGTCCCAGTGAAATAATCTCAAAGGAGCCCAGGAAAAGCCATAGATTTAATAGGAAATGTAGGGAGCAAACAGATGGGATGTGGGTCGGAGATGGTCCAACCTTGTCTTCCATCTGACGTTCGGGCGACGGTAACTCCAGGAGGCACCGATGCGGCAGTAGGGGGATCGGCAGATCTCTATACATCTGGCCCTTCAGGGGTCTCTGACCATGTGCAACCCTCTCAAGATTTTTGGTTTAATTCTGGTTTTATAGTTACCGGTTGGTTGGGAATTGTAAACCCATCCATGGCCAGAGTCCTGAATGCTGCAATGGCCCATCATCTTTGGCAGAGCCCCTCCAGGGTCACAAGGAAAAGAGGCAGCAGGAGCGTCCACACAGGAGGCTTCTTGGCTGCTACAGAGGAGGCCAGCTTCTCCAACCTGTGCAGAGCAGGGAGGGAGCCAGAGCTTATGCCTGAGGTCAGGATGAGAGGAGTCCCCACCTAACAGGGATCAGATCTCTCTTGAAGCTGCAACACTGCCCGATCCCTGCTCAGAGGTCAGAGGGTACAGCAGTGTCAGTGTCATGCGAGCTGTGGTTCTCCTGTTCAGGCTGACTTTATTCTCTCCCTGGTTCCCCCTGACTCCGGCTCAGCCCCACTACAGTCCACAGCAGGACACCAAGCCTGGGCACCTTCACGAAAGGCCAAGGTGCCCTTCTTCCCTTCTCCAAAAACAACCCTTCTCTAACAAAGTGAGGGTTACACAGCAGGGCCCTGTGCAAGGAACAGGGGGACAGCAGTGAGCTCCCTCTTCAGGGACAACCCCAGCCCATTCCTCCCTGACCTGATGCCTGAGCCCAGACCTGCAGGACAAGCAAGCCTTGGTCCCTGCTCAGAAGCCCCTCTGAGGGCACAGCCAAGCTGCCCACCCAAGGATAAGCCTTTAGGGCCTCCCTGCAGGCTTAGCCTGGGGTCAGCACCTCTGCCCCTGATTTCATCCTGCTTTGTGGCTCCTCTCCCACGATTCCCCCCCACTTCACCTGCAGGTCAGCCAAGCTGAAGGGTTTTCCTTGGCCTGTCTTTCTCATTCTACTTGTGTCCTGCCTTGTGTCAATCCTGCCCAAATTTCCATCTCTGATCTAATATTACCTCTTTGAAGGAAGGAGGATCCCCATCCCTGTCCAACTTGGGTATTTATCCTCAAGGTTCTCATGGGAGGGGTCTCTTCCATCTTTGTCCCCCCATGGTAGCACATATGGGATGTACGCTCATACATCCTGTATAGTGGACGGGTTCTAGATGGATGATGGGCCTTGCTTACATGTGTCCCCCTGGCAGTCCCTCTCAGTTTCCAAGAGACTGGACCCCTCATCCTTGACCTCAAGTCTTTCTCCAAAAGCAGGCCCAGGATGCCCTGCAGGCCAGCCTTGCTCTGTCCTTCGTCCTGCCTTGGGCATGATGGGTCATGTGGATTTCACAGGTCGTTTTCTGGAGAGAGGGGCAAAAGCATTGCTTTGCCCTTCCTTAAAATAACCTTTAAGGCACTGTGTTCTTTTCCCAAGTTCTAATCTCTATGGGGATGCTATCCCGTCTTTGCACTCTGCAGACTTCTTCCTGTGCTGCTTGGTCTCCTAAAAGTCCTACACCCTCCACTCCCCACTCAACAGAACAACTGGTCTCCAACACTCACCAGCAGGACAGAAGCTCATCATCAAGCATGAGCCCAGTGCTTTCCTCATTCAGAGGTATGACTGAACAAACTATCTATAGGGGCCAGGTTCCAAGGAATAGGGTCCTGGAGAGGAAAAGAACTTGGGATGGAGATGGAAAGGAGCTGGTGGAGGGTGTTTCTGGGAGATGGGACCCAGGGAGGGAATGCATCTTCTCCCTGGTTTCTGATGGGGTGAAACTGAGACAGTGTGTTTTCCCTCTGATGAAAGAGCTAATTGACTGTCTTTGGATGCTTCTTGGGGGGGGGCAGTGTTTCAGGTTGATGGCCCAGCCTCTTTGCTGGGGCCATCAGTTGGGAATGTGAGAAAGCAGGAATCCCAGCTTCCCCCTCCTTCCCAGCATTTCCCTAACACTTGGGGAGGGCAGGGCTGGATCCATGGAACAGGTGTCCACCCTTGAGTATCTGTGGGCACAGTAACCCCGCCCCCCAGATGTCCTAAACCCCAGACCCGTGAATGCATTAGGTTACATAGCAAGGGGGAATTTCATGGTGCAGATGGAGTTGATTGCCAACCAGCTGACCTTGAGATGGGGAGATTATCCTGGGTTACCAGGTGGACCTTAAGTCCTCACTAGTGTGTTTATAAGTATAAGCCAGTGTCCCAGTAATGTGGTGTGAGGAGGACTCGATCACCACTGCTGGCTGTGAGGAAGGAAGGGACCCCAAGCCAGGGGGTGCTGGGTCTCTAGATGCTGGAAAAGACAAGGAAGGGTTTCACCCTTAGAGTGTCCAGAAGGAACCAGCCCTGCCAGCACCTTGACTTTACCCCAGGGAGACTCATTACAGACCTCTGATCGCCAGGATCATAAGGTCATAAAACTATTTGTCTTAAGCCACCAGGTTGGTGGTGATTTGTTCTAGAAGCCACAGGAAAAGAATACAGAGCATTTCCCTTCTGGCATACTCGAGACTGGACCCACCTGCCCCTCTCTGAGGTTCTTGTGGGTTGGGAGGCAGATCAGAAGGAGACCGGAGCCTTCTTTCCTGCAGCCCAGCTGAAGCACTTTGTTAGTTTCCTCATGGGGAGTTCTTTAAGTGCTCAGAGGTATAAAGGATGGGGGGTCAGTGAAGACCTTGCTGATTCTCCCCTCAGGAAACATCAGTGGGGCCAAGGGGGGTTCCCTGTTGGATTGTCCCGAGGGGAGCGGTCACAGGGCAGTCGTGGAAAACCCCATCCTTTAAGGCCCTGCTCACCTGCTGATGGGGTTGATCAGAGTCACGGGCTGGCTGCTGTTGGTGCCCTGGGTAAACGGAGGTGAGGAGTCCCAACTGGCTGGTGTTGTTCTTGGCACAGGCTTGGGAGAGTCTGTTGGATCCGGTTCTAAACACACAGAGCAGAGCAAGGTTGTGAGAGTGACACAGGTGGCTCCCATGGCCTTCTCCACTCCCCACCCCCAGGGTGAAGAAGCTTCTGTCTTAGTGACATCGCTCAGGCACACAGGTCTGTTCTTGCATCTTTTTGGTTTCTCATCCCAAACCTGCAATTACTTCATTTGCAGAGAAACACCGGTTCACCACCGTGGGAGGTGTGTGGGGGTGGGGATCTCCGTAGCAGTTACATTCAGCTCAATCTCCGTGTCCTATTTGGCATCGTTGAGCCTGTCAGAGCCACGTTCCCACCCCTGGAGCTTTCAATCAGCTCTTCTCTGAGTCTCAGCCTTGCCCGAAGCGCTGTGACCCACGAGCTGATTGGCCCAGGGTCCCCCGTCTCCTGCAGCTGTCCAGAGCCTGGAGCCCCTTCTCTGGGGCTTTTCTTACTGCACCAGGCCTGCCAGCGAAGGCTTGTCTGGTCGGAGGGTCCAGACTCCATGTCTCTGGCCCCAGCTTCTCCTGCACTCCTGTACACATCCACCCACCTTTGTTGTCTTTTTCAGTTAATCTCTGGAACATTCTACACCAGCATAGCTGTCCACTGCCCACATCCACACACCAGATTTGCATATGCTAAGTGTGAGGAGACTTTGCTCCGTCAGTAAGCTAATGAGTAGCAGATGTATTTCCCATTTAGCCTGTGTGTCTGTATGTTGGGGACAAGACCGAGGGGTCCAGAAGTGGGGCTGTGTTTGGGGGGGCTACAGCCTGACACCCTTTCCAGGCCTGTCTTCAGGGAGGTCCTAGTGCCTCTGGGGCAGCTGTAGGGGAGCCCACAGTCCACTCCAAGGCTCAGAGGCAGCCAGAGAGGGGGCCCCTGCACTCTGCTGGAGTCTGCCTTTCCTTCTCCCAGAAATGGGTTCAGGGTTCCTCGCTCCTTTGTGCTGCTGTTGCCAGAGGAGGGAGAGGGAGAAGGAGGGGGCAGGGAGAGGGTCTCTTGTCCTGCAGCTGAGACCATCAGGATATGGCTTTCTAGCACCCACTTCTCCCTGCACACCTGACAAGGCCCCACTCAGCCTGGGGCTGCAAGGGGATGATGTGATTAGGAAGAGAGGAGCTGCCTTCCCCGGACAATCCTGTCCTAGCTCAGTCTCTGCTTCTCTGCTGCCTCTGGTGAGAGCAGGTGGAGACGTGCAGAGATGTGGGTCTCGCTCTTTCTTCCAGTCTTTCCCAGACTCTTGGTGCCCCCCCCATACTTGCTTGCACACGCACACAGTTGCACAAACAAACACACATGTGTATTCTCGGGCATGTTAAGAGACTCTGCTCCATCCATAGAGAAGACAGAGGCACAGTCCTGGAATGTCTGTTGGGGGGTACCAGGGCCCCGATCAGAGGGGGGTAATGCATACCTGGGTCAATAATCACAGAAAATTTGAACCCCAGGTCTGCGCCGGTTCTCTCAATCCCACACCAGTAGGTGCCTGCATCGTCGTACCAGAGATCCTCCAAGGTCATGGTGAATGTCCGTTGGCTGGGATTGTCCTGGATGGACGCTCTGCCTTTCTTCACCAGTTGCTCTGTCCCGGTGGTTTTTACAAGGATTTTGCAGTAAATCCAGCTTTCTCCACGGCACCACCACTTGTTGTAAGATTCCCATCCTGGGGCATACACACAGTGTGTGGTCAGTGTGCCCGTTGCTGTGCCTCTCACCACCCTGTCCTGGCATTTGGAGAAGTAGCCTAGAAGACAGATACCCAACATTCGTCTCGTCTTCTCTTGTGTCCTGGGCTGATCTCGATGCTTCTGGGGCATCTGGCGCTGCCCTGAAGATGGGCCAGGAGCCTCTGCTCTCTGTTTAATCGCCACATCCCAACTTGTCCCTTTATCCCCTGCAGTATAACTTTTGCTGTCCCCTCTCTCGGATGTCCCCTTTGGCCAATACAGGGGCCTCTGCTCAGTTGACACCTACAGACCACCGACCCCTCTTGCGTACGCTGCCAACACCTCTCCCCAGCGGTGCCCACATAGCAGCCCGTGGTGTACTTCCGAATCCTAGAGGTGCTGAGGCAGAGGGTCCCCCCATGCACCCCGTGACTCTCTAACCCCTAAACAACTAAAGACCCTCACCTTTTAAATGGACACATGGCATTGGACTAAGCAGACACACTCACATATTCACACACACAACCACCACGCACACACATGATTGCTTGTTATTTTACCTCACACTTCGCTCTTCTGAGTCTCCACACTTTTGCACAAGCTGTTCCCTCTGTCTGAAATATTCTCTCTTCTCTGCTTGAAGGAATCAACCCCTTATATTCATCCTTCAAGGCTTGGCTCAAACATTGTCTCTTTTATGGGGTCTATGATTCTGCAGCCAGCTGGGTGTCTCCTGGTGCCATCAGAGCAATTGTCCCTGTCTCCGTTGCTGTGCTTACGACACTGGATGGTGGTCTGGTCTTTGGCTCATCTAGAGCGAGACTCGGGCAGCCTGATGTGTGGGACTGAGCAAGTCTTCAGAGAGCCTGTCACCCTGGTTTTGCTGCCTGTCTGCCTCCCTGTACCTGAGCTCTTCAGAAGAGAAGATCCAGGCTCTAGGAATAAGTCAAGGTCAGTTTTGCAGGCCTTTAAATGATCCAGATGCCTGAACCCCATTTTGAGTGGGTGGATTTCAACTGGAAACTGAGTTTCTGTGCTCCTTCAAAGTTGGTCAGGAACTCATGCATTTACACGTATGTGTGCATATGTGTGCGCATATGCACACTCTATCATCTGCCGTGCGTCCATCCATCACCTGTCTAGCTGTCTCTCTGAAAACGTTGACAAGCACTGTCCTAGCAAACAGATGCTGCTTATGTTGTTTACTTTCTTATTTCCCCCAACACCAACTTAGTACCTGTCAGGTAGCAAAACTTAAAAAAAAATTTTTTTTTTTAAAGATTGAGTGTCCAGATGAGTGAAAGGCCCTGCCTGCCCTTTACCCTGGGATGGACCCTGTCTGTGTCCTGCCCCAGCCGTGCAGGCGCTCCCTCCTGAAGCCCCAGCCCCACTCACCTTGGATGATGAGAAGGAACAGAACCGGGAGCAGCCACATGTCCTGCCCACCTGGGTTGTCTCCCTGGTGCTCAACTAATGTCCCCTGGCCTCCGGGAACTGGAACTGAGCTCAGAGGCAACCTGCCTTCGTTCTCTCTAAATTAATCCTTTTTAGTTTCTGTCATCTATTTCCCTTAGTTTTTTTCTTCAGTTACTTCCTAATTTCCTTATTAGGAGAAAGGCAGTGCCAGTCTTTGGATAGTGTCGCTGACGCGATGAGGTGTACCCTGTCTTTGCTCTGGCCCCTCGCTCAGCATCCCCTGGAGTCTGTCCCTGGTGACCTTCTCAGGAGAGTCCCTGACCTAGTCTCTGTCACCACCTCCAGTCTGTGCACACCTACTTCCTGCCACCCCCAGCCCAGCCCAGGTCCGACTTCCATTGGCTCCTGGTGTCTTTGTAGAGCTATCTACTATGTTAGCTACTCCAATGTGCTCAAAATGCAATTTCTTGTCATCTTTATTCCTAAAGTCAATTTGTCCCAACACCGGGTCCATGGGCCCAGCATGTCCCTCTCCACCTGACCCCACAGATTAACCTTCCTAAGGCAAAGCCCATGGGGGGGTCTCCTTCTTGGCACCTGACACCCTCAAAAGGCCTTGCTGGGAAGGGGTTCTTTGGAACCAGCAGAAGTAAGAGAAGGTATAGTGGGCCAGGTGCAGGGAGGGAAGGGGAATAAGAGCTCCTGTCCTCTTCAAGGTCCTCCTAGCTAGACTAGGAATCAACCTGAAATGAGACAAATTAATAGGAGAAAAACAATTTAATAGCAATGGATGGGGAATGTACAGAAACATGACAGTCAGGAACAGTGGGTTTGAATGTCATCCTGAATTAAGAGAAGGGGGCTGGGGTTTGGGACTTCAAAAGGAAGGAAATAAATTCACAGGAAGACAAAAACAAGTAAATCTTGGGTAGGCAAGTTTCGTTTCCTCTGCCAGATAGATGAGTTGCTCAGATTAAATTTAAATTTAAACCTCTCTGAAGTCTCACACATTAAAAGTTGCGCTGGTAGGATGTTTCTTCTCATTGAACCAGTGTATTAGTCCCAACAATAGGTCAGTTTAGGCAGACTCATTTCAGAAGACAGTGATGCCGCTGGATTCACAACAGCAGGCCTATGGAGTAAGTCATCAGGTATTAAGTAAGAGGCATTTCTATGGAAATAAAAAGAAGGCCATGATTGATGACGGGAGGAAATATTAAGCCAGGTTGCGAGTTCTAAAGGCAGGCAGTAGAGCAGACTTCCATACTTCTAATGTGTCCTGTCATGAGAGTACAGATTTATTGAACTGAGACAAATAAAAAGATTGCCGTAAAAATTAAAGAATACTCACCGACAGTTCCGGAAATCTGGAGGGTTCAGGT
Organism: Taxidea taxus jeffersonii; assembly: GCA_003697995.1. Taxonomy (NCBI): domain Eukaryota; kingdom Metazoa; phylum Chordata; class Mammalia; order Carnivora; family Mustelidae; genus Taxidea; species Taxidea taxus. The sequence continues at coordinate 4,785 of RCUC01161884.1, read as the reverse complement.
GAAGAGCAAAGGGAAATGTTTCCATTTGTTCACAAAGGTATATCTTATCAAATTGCTGTAAGTCAGCTTAGGAGACAAAGTTTCCTTACATCTGCAAACACAAAGCATTAAAAAATTAACAAAGTTTCAAACAAAAAGTCATAAAGAGTATAATTAATTATTCTCAAGTTGTTCAGAGTTGTGTTATTAATTCTTATTCTGCTAGAATCTAGTTTTTGTACTACTTCTGGATATTTTCACTTAGTTCAGATTTACGGTCCTAAGCGTATCAGAAACTTGTTCTCAGAGTTTTTTCCCATGAATCGCATGGAAAAGGAAGCACATCTGCACATTTATCGAGGCATCTGAGTGTAAGTATAACTGTCCATAAATGAGGAAAGACTTAGAAGTAGCCAAGGTTGGAGATCTGCTTCGAGTTCCTTCAAGTGCAGCCAACAAGGAAACCTGGTTACTTCTGTGACACACAACATTTATTTCTTTATTTTTTCAGTGTTCCAAGATTCATTGTTTGTGCACCACACCCAGTGCTCCACGCAATCCGTGCCCTCCTTAATGCCCACCACCAGGCTCACCCAACCCCCCACCCCCCTCCATTTTGAGATAATATCACACCAAGACATCAGATTTCTAAGAGTTTCATATAACTTTTAGGACATGTATTTTAATACTTTATCTACACAAATTTGTATCACTTCTTTGGCAATGCTTTCCATAGAGGGTAGGGTACAAAATAAGACTCATTAGTTTAACATCACAAAATCTCTGCAATGTTCCATGGGCTCTTTGGAACACCCAGACTGTGGTCGAAAAGACTTTATTTTAGAATTTGATTTTGGGAAGTACATCACAAAATATCAAAATTGTTCGAATGTTTGAATAGGATCACAAATCATTATGAAACAATGTTTAATCATCCTTTTAACCGAAGTGACAATACAAGATACTCAAGGCAAACACAGAAAGTTACATTGTTGTGAACGAAATGTAACTCCCTTCATACTAAGACTCAGTTTTCTTAAGTAATCAAAAATGTGATAAACAAAAGAAATTATTTTGTCAACTAGAATCATGGTTTTTTAGGCAGATAACTTAAGTGATAAAGAAAAAGGTTGTTTTTTTTAAAAAGATTTTATTTATTTATTTGACAGAGAGAGACACAGTGAGAGAGGAAACATAAGCAGGGGGAGTGGGAGAGGGAGAAGCAGAGAGCCTGAAGTGGGGCTCGATCCCAGGACCCTGGGATCTTGGCCTGAGCTAAAGGTAGACGCTTAACAACTGAGCCACCCAGGTGCCCCAAGAAAAAGTTTTGCTTACAATTTCTTATGGAGAGCAGCCCCATAGTTCAAGAAAACTGTACTTTTAACAAAGACAAAACAAAAACTTTGCACCATTGCACTTTTGATGTTAAAACTCATTTACTTATTTAAACGTAACCTTAACCAGTATTGGCCACACATAAAATTTCTTTCCAAAGATACTTCTTTGTAAACCTTCTAGAACTTTTTTTACATTTAGATTTTGACCTAAATGTTTCCTCTTGAAATAACTGGCCTCACGTTAGACAAACTTATTTTCTTTTCCCCCAACATTTATGTCTTTTTCTTCTTCATGCTTTTTCTTGCCAGCAACACATATTTTACTTACTTCATGTACAGAGTTGTTATTTCTAGTAGTCTTAATTATGTTTATCAGAATTCCCAATGCTTCAAAACTTTAATGTCCCGTGAAAGCCAAGTTGTAAACAACTGTGAGCTCAGTCACAACAGAATCCTTTAATTGGGCAAATTGATGAATATATCTTATAATTTAGAAATGTGCTGTTTTCATAATACAGTCTTCCAATAAAGCTTGAAATCTGTTTGATAAGAGACCCAAATTTATCTTTAGTCTCTCTATAATAAGACAAAAGCAGATAAACATCTGTTCATTATTTTATCTTATTTACATCTGTTTAATTTACTTGTTTTTAACAATTAGGCTCAGACTGCCCCTAAAACTTCAAGGCATTGGGTAAAATCAGCAACTATTCTAAGGTTTCTTTTTCTCTTGGTCAGTTTGCAACAGAGATTCCATGAACTTATTTGACTTTTAGTAGACAGAAGCAGAATAAAAGTTTTATATTTAACGGTGATAACTCTAAAGACATATCCATTTTAAGTAAACCAACTAACTTAAATTAGCTTTACTGAATATTTTCCCAGATTGTGTGAACCTGAAAAACATTTGGGTAAGTTTTTACCTTTCTGAGTATAGAATGCCCAATGCTTAGGAGTGCTCAAACTAACTAAATAGAGCTCTTTTGAAAAAAAATTTTTTAAAGATTTTATTTATTTATTTGACAGACAGATCACAAGTAGGCAGGGAGGCAGGCAGAGAGAGGGGGGAAAGCAGGCTCTCTGCTGAGCAGAGAGCCCGACGTGGGGCTCGATCCCAGGACCCTGAGATCATGACCTGAGCCAAAGGCAGAGGCTTAACCCACTGAGCCACCCAGGCGCCCCTTGAAAATTATTCTTAGCAATACTTCCCATTGGTAGAGAAAATATCTCACATTTACAACATACATGGACACACACACACAAATACACAGACAAGATGCACATAAAATCTTAATTTTTTAAATACCTTTATTTGTGAGGGGGGCATTATAGGCACAATTTTTAAATACTTTCTTCGATTATTTATTTATTTATTTTCACTAAAAACTTTGTCCTAAGCTTACCTTTATCTCTTTTCCCTCTTTTTTTCCTTTCTTTTCAGTCTCAGGAGATTGTGGGCTCTGTTTACATTTCAAAGATAAAATGGGATTTATGATTTCATGGGACCGAGCATGGAAAACATTGTTTTTCTCGAGTTTCAGGGTTATTGGTGTATAAAATTTCCATTAAGAAAATTCAGAACATTTTCCTCCAATATCCTGATTATTTATTTAGTTAGTTATTTTTAAGGATTTTATTTATATCTTTGAGAGAGAGAGCAAGCAGGAGAGAGAGCAGGAGTAGGGTGAGGCAGAGGGAAAGGGAAAACCAGACTCTCACTGAGCAGGGAATCCCATACCGGGCTCTATCCCAGGACACCAGGATCATGACCTCAGCAGAAGGCAGACGCTTAACAGATGGGCCACCCAGGCACCCCTTCCCTGATCTTTTATAGTATTCAGAAACATTTTGAGAATAATAGGCAAGGTTTGGAAGTTGAGAGAGCTAGAAGGGAGCTTTAACTTATTTCTAGAGCTGTTGTCCTCCTTTTGTAGAGATTTCTACAAGAAGGACAGTTGTTTCTCATTCCTCAAAGACCTGGATTATAACCTGCATATCAAGCCACTGCCCCATCTTGTTAACTAGATCGGCTTCTTTATATCAGGGAGAATTTACCTAAAGTGGAAACCAAAAGATTTATGCCTTTGTGAAGTCTGTCTAAAGCATTTTAACAAAAGCCTTTTTTTCTGGATACACAATGTAAGTTTGGCTCTATTACACCTGAATATTGGCCTTCATTTGTGATCATTTGTGAGAGGACACAGAAGAAATTTTGGTCATTTGTTTCCTCTGTGAAGAGAAGGTTGTAAATATAGTCAAATAATCTTAGTAATCCCTCTCTAAATTTGGTTGGACCTTCTCAAAGTGGAAGTAAAAAGGCTTTATAACTTAAAAGATCTGCTGCTGTCCAGGGGACATGAATTTTTTGTGGCAGGGCAAACATATTGTATAAGAATTCCTGAGGCTGGCAGGGCCTGAGTACCAAGCCCTGGAAGGTAGGAGCAAAGTAAACCTTGTTGCCAGTCCCCGATGCTCTTGTGAAATTCACTTTCTGGCTTTCAGCATTGATAGGAGCAACCTGGATACTTTGAACCTAGAGATCAGTCCAGAGTGATCTCTGTAAATCTTGTAGGGAAGTGAAGACAGACACATGAGGCCAGAGTTTAAAAAGGGAAAACGCAACAAATGAATAAAGAAAAAAAAAAAAGAGAGAGAGAGAGACAAACCAGAAACAGACTCTTACTTCCAGTGAAGGAGTGAATGCTTCCCGGAGGGGAGGTGAGTGGGGCCATGTGGGTCAAGGGAAAGGCATGAGTAAAACAAAACAAAACAAAACAAAACGCTACTATAATGCCAGTGAAAAACTCAATGAAACTAACAGAAACAAGGAAGAGAGGAATGGGAATTTCCACTGCTTGGGAATGCTTAGTTTTGTCTTAAAGCTGAACTTCTTCTATCTTGTCAAGGGAGTCCTTAAGGCTAGCAATGATACTAGTAGGACAACTGAGAGCCCTTTAGAAAATATACAGTTTTTCAAAATGTAGTTTGGTAGTTTAAAGGATCCATGATCTGGCCATTGATGAGGAGGATCGCTTATTAGCAACAAATCAATAAGCCTTTTAGGGACTGAACCCAGGAAACAAGAGGTGTCCAGAGAGGGCATACGTAATGCAGCCTCCATGATCCAGAAGCTTACTCCTCTTTACTCCTTTACTTACTCCCCTTACTCCTTCTTTACGAAAAAAGCAAAACCTTTCAGTGCACAGGCAGTGAGGGCGTATAGTGGCAATGGTGTCTTCGGTCTCCCATGAAAATGTGAGATGTCTCCACTCACAGACTTCTCACCTGTGACATCACCTAGGTGCTTCTGGAATGAGACTTTCCAGCACCAACGAGCAATGAGGGTTGAGACCACAAAGGTTCTCATGGTTCTGGAACCTCTCATGCAAAACACCTTGAGAACGGTACAACCTGACAGAGAGAAAGAGACTTGGATGTCCGGAGTGTTCCATTGGTCTCCAAAGTGTAC
>RCUC01161881.1:0-51377 GCA_003697995.1 Taxidea taxus jeffersonii | reverse complement strand
GTTTTTATTTCTCCTGACAGGGTTTCTCTAATATCTTCCATGCCTTTTTCGAGCCCGGCTAGAACCTTGAGAATCGTCATCCTGAATTCCAGATCTGACATATTACCAATGTCTGTATTGATTAGGTCCCTAGCCTTCGGTCCTGTCTCCTGCTCTTTTTTTTGTGGTGAGTTTTTCCGCCTTGTCATTTTGTCCAGATAAGAATCCGCTGTTCTCCTTGTTAAGTGAACTTGGTCTTGGCTGGATTTCTTTGATCTTCTGCGGGGAGGGGCCTGTTGTAGTGATTCTCAGGTGTCTTTGCCCCAGGCAGAGTTGCACCGCCCTTACCAGGGGCCGGGCTAAGTAATCCTCTCAGGTTTGCTTTCAGGAGCTTTTGTTCCCTGAACGCGCTTTCTGTAGAGTTCTGGAGGACGGGAATGACAATGGCGGCCTCCCAATCTCCGGTTCAGAGGAGCCGAGAGCTAGGGGCCCCAGTCTTCAGTGCGCCTTCAGAGAAAAGCGTTTAATCCCTCCAGTCTCCCTAGCCCACGTTTGCGCCGGAGAGTGCGCGCGCGCGTCCGCCCGCAGACACCGCGCGCCCGCAGACACCGCAGGCCCGCAGACCCCGCGGGCCGCCGACACCGCGGGCCCGCCGACACTGCGCGCACCCGCAGACCGCGCGCGCCCGCAGACCGCGCTCAGAGAAAATCGTGCGCAAGCAGTCCCGTCTCACTGGCTTCTGGGAGTGCTCCGAGCTCACCCAGCCTGTGACCAAGCGTCTCTGTCTCTGGCAGAGTCCCACCTGTAGTCTCCGGACCCCATAGATCCCTGAGCTCTCCCGGGTCGGAGTCTCCCCGGATCTTGTGGGGACCCCTCGCACAGAGCACCGGCCAGTGCCACAAAGCACTGGTCCGTGTCACAGACCACTAGGAAATCTCGGCTCTGTCTCCGCAGCCGACTTCCCCGCTCTAATACCTGTGAGCTCTGCGACACTCAGACACCCCTGATCCTTCTGTGACCCTGTGGGACCTGAGTCCACGTTGTCCCCGTGAGGTCTTCACCCCAGTTTAGCCTCTGGAGCGATGTCCCTCCGTGGAGCCGACTTTTAAAAGTTCTGATTTTGTGCTCCGCCGCTTGCCGGGAGCCGGCCCCTCCCCCTGGGGTCTATCTTCCCGTCGCGTTGGATTCACTTCTCCGCTGGTCCTACCTTTTAGAAAGTGGTCGATTTTCTGTTCCTAGAATTATTGTTTTTCTTCTCTTCGATCTCCTGTTGGATTTGTAGGTGTTCGGAATGGTTTGATAGGCTATCTAGCTGATCTCCTGCTGCCCGATGTCGTCTCGGCCTCCTACTTCTCCGCCATCTTGACTCCTCCCCCGGGGAAACTATTTTTTTTTAAGACTATTTATTTGTTTGACACAGAGAGAGAAATCACAAGTAGGCAGAAAGGGGGAAGCAGGCGCTCTGCTGAGCAGAGAACCCAATGGGCTCGATCCCAGGACCCTGGGATCATGACCTGAGCCAAAAGCAGAGGCTTAACCCACTGAGCCACCCAGGTGCCCCTAGGGAAACTATTTTATCCTGGGGTCATTAGCTTATTTAAAATATCTTAGATTGACGATAAGCCTTAGTATATTTACAAGATTTTTAAATGAATGTTCCATGACTTATTTTATAGGCTCCAGCATATTTGATTCTACTCTTGATTACTAAACATTGTAGCTAACCTTTAAAATGTATAAATGGTTAATACCAGTCATTGTTCTATATGCATTACTTACATAAACTCATTTAGTCCTCATTACAATTCTGTGAAGTGGTAACTATTATTTCCCCCATTTTATAAGTTAGGGAAATAAGGCACAGGGAAAGTTAAGTAAATTTCCCAAAACCACATAATGGGCAGGCTGGGATTTAAACTAAGGAATTCTCCACAATTAGACTTGTAGAGTAGCTATGAGCATTATCTACCTATAACATGAATTATAATACTTTTTCTTAAAGCTGTATTGATGGCTTTTATCTGGATGGTATGGGTAACACTTATTTGGGTGTTTATCTTATTTATAGAAGGGAGATTTTGTAACAGTTTGCATAAATGTCTGAAATTTAGGAAAATGCTCTATTCAGATTGTCTCCTGAAATATTTATTGGCTACATATGTATGCCATATTTATGATTTTAATATTAATAAGTAAGTGTCCTTTTTGTTAATGGAAAACAAGGGTAAGCAAGATGTATGTCTTGCTTTTCTACTACTGCATATCTCTTTGTGAAACTTTAATAAACTGCACTAGAACCAATGTATGGTAAATTTAATACAGTGGGAGAGAATAAAACATCTGCCACAAAAATATCCATCACTAGCTCCATATTCTCAATGGCTTCTGCAAGCTGGTAATAAGGAGATATAAATGATTGGACTCTGCCAATTTCTAGTTGTGCAGCTAGTATAAAATACGGGGATTATAAAATGTTCCTCTGTCACATATTTTGGCGGTGATTGGAGTATCTAGTGAAATATGGGATTTTATTCTTAGCACTTTAAGTTAATAACAATAACTGTAAAACTAATATTGTTCTTTCCAGTAATTGCCGCCATCCATCACGCTGCCGAGGAACACAGGAACAAATATGGGCCACTTTGTTTCAGTACAGGCTCCTGGGTAAAACTACGGTCTTATTACTGAGTCTTTTCTACTTAAAACATTATTCAAAGAAATTATATAGTAATGAAATCATATATTTAAAGGGAAGCACAAAACGGAGTGTGATAATGATTGTATGTTCTCCAGCGATCTTGCCACCCACACCCTGACCTGGCGTTTTGAGGATATCAAGTTGTTACAAATACAGAACTCCTTGTAAAGGTAATGATAAGGTTGTATTCAAATTATAGTCTCTGAACCCATACAATGCTTTTCCAAAGAAAAAAGAAAAATGCAGACCGTGAATAGATTGTTTTCGCTTTGACAATAAGGGTGCTGGGCAAGACATTTAAAACATCTTCATGAAATTATTTTAAGTCTAGACCTACTACATCATGGTAGAACCATGAGTAAAAAGGGCAATGAAATCAACAAATGTATCTCTTTTTTCCTGAGTTAATATTTCCTGAGTTATAGTTAAGTTTCTAAGTGAAACTTTTCTCAGCTCCTGGTGCTGCTGCTTTCCCACCAGGGCACTGCATTAGTAACAGGTGACTTATCATTAATGTGCACTTTAAAAATAGCTCACCAGTCATATCAACTGCCAACTCTAATATTCATTTGAATTTTTCAAAGTATTCTGGATGTTAAGTCTCATTTCACAATTACTTAAAGGTGAAAGGGCAGGCTGCTATGGGAAAGTCATTAAATTTTCTCAGAAAAGACCAGTTAACTTGAAGCAGAAAGAGAAATGAATAGAAGAAGTGGGGGTAATAAAACCCACGGTCAATCAGGATTGGCCTTGGGAAGGAGCCGGACTAGGGATCAGAGCAGATGTGCAACTCAAGAATCCTTTCCTCACTGGCTCTCTTCCCTGCCTCCTTTTGTGCATCCATGTTTTCTCTTTGCCCACTGGTCTGTGCCTTCTAGTTCCATGCAGTGGAACTGTCCTAGCCCTCAAATTCATAGTTAATCCTCAAGAAGGACTGGGCCAATTCTAAATGGCAGGTCTAGATTGGGTTGTGGTCCCCACTTCTGGCACAGAGTGGGCATAGTGAATGTGGTAGCCTGGACTCTAGGATCCCTGCTTGGACCTGCAACTTTTCAGACTCCAGGGGTTTAGAGGTCCTTGGATCTCAGAAACAAAGTAAGTGAAGTGTCCCATCAAACTGTGAAGGGCAGCAGAATATGAAACTCCAAAAGATGCCACTTTTATATAAGGATTATTTTGAGCTAAAGCCACTTGAAAAAGGAAGCAGAACATTCTCATTTACCATTTTCTTTCTGAAAACAGGAGAGAACTCCAATGTGAAAGATGCCCTCCCTGTACTAAGGAAAAAAAAAAAAAAAAACTCATCCACAGGGAAAACTCTATACAAAAGGGTTGTACAGCATCTGTAATAAATGATTTTTGTTAAAATAATTTTGTTGAAACAATATTATCTTTCTTTAGCACCCCCAATTGCCTTTGTTCGACCTTAGGTTTTACCACTTCTTTGGGTCCTCATTTCCCAAAGAGGCCTTGTATAGCATGTAGAACTTACATAAATATGTATGTTTTACCTCCTGTCAATCTGTCTCAGGTAAATTTAATTATCAGTCAGCTAAAAACCCAAAGAGGATAAAGGTAAAGTTTTGCCTTGCCTGCAACTGTGCTTTAGTTGCCACTCAGTAACTTTGGGCTTCCTCTATCAAGAGACCTATAGCAAGAAAAAGAGTTATGATCTTGGCAGATGTAACCAGGATGCCAAGGCACCTACTAAAATCCTACATGACCTGTTACCAGTGGAATGAAATTATGTTAAAAAAACATGTAGTGTAAAGGATGGACTGCAAGAGATGCTCAACACCACCAAAATCCTCCCCTTTCAAGATAAAGGCACTGATTACCCAGTGCCGGGAGGATGGCTTACTGATGGCTCATGGCGGAGTCCCTACCCAGTTCCTGCTATCAGCCTTGGCATACTTTGGTCAAGGTCATGGCCCCTCCTGTAGGCAGTCTGTACCAATGGCTGGTCTATGTGCAGAGGCACAGAGGTGTCTTTATTTATATTTGAAATATAAATATTTCTGGGAGACCAACTGATGCCAACTGAGACCAGCTATTTGAAACAGTGTTGGATATCTCAACTTCTCCTTTTGCCCTTTCCTGCTTTTCTCTCTTCCTCACAACTGGCTGTTTCCCAAATCCATGACCTACTGGAACAGTGTTCTGAGAATCAAGGATTTGAGAATCAATCTAAGATTCCTATTCAAGATAGTGACATGGGAAGTTCCTGAACTTAACTCTTTCCATAGAAACATCTTATCTATAGATACGTAAGGAAAAAAATTTCCTCTAGAAAAAAACCTCAAAACTAGCTGAGCAACTCCCACATTGAGGAAATGAGGGGGAAAAAGTCCAGATCAAAGCAGGTATGAGAGATTGAGACACATTCTCACTATTATCCACTCCTTCCAGTACAGTGACCCAAAATCAGAAAGGAACTTAAAACCTGGAGCCGCACCCTGAGGGAAGGATTTAAACCCTACATCAGGTATCCCCAATTTTAAGACCTACACCTAAAAGATGAGCCTCCAAAACATAGTACTGAAAGCCAAGAGGACTTGTTTGTATCCACAAGACCCACAAGTTTATATCAGGCTGAGAAGTGGGTCTTCAATGGCTCATGGCATAGACTTACTGACCCCAAGGTCCAGTGCAGAGGAAGAAGACTGTAAAGCACCCAGACTTTGTGATAGAGGTTCATTTGCTTAATCTTACAGTGTTGACCTGAAAGAGGCAGGCATCTAATTTAACATACATCTAGGAACTGACTGATACCCTCTTCAGGAACAGAGGCTGTCTGGTACCATCTTTAAACTTCTTCTTTGCTGCACTCAAGAACAACAGTATCCAGGAAGGTGGCTTTTATATATATCTGATGCTGTGGTTTTTTGCATATGGCAGTCAGGAAACATCACAAGTTCATTTAACCCTGTTTGGCCAGCAGGGCTTGGATTCTTAGATCTCATGAGACAATGTGTGACTGTTCTTGGCCAACTATCACCAGAAAGGCACTGTACAGACAAAAGACTGAAACAGATCCCAGTCTTGCTATGAAAGAGGCCTATTTTCTTCCCCTGGAACCTTAGCCTGAAGGTCAAGCTTCTGGTTTGATATATAACTAAAGACTTTCTGAGCTGCTCTCAGGAAACAAAAGCTGGTGGACATCATTCTGATAGTCTCTCTCTACCTCACTCCAGCTGACTGGTATCTCCAAGAAAGAAGCTTATACCCACAGTCTGATGTTTCAGTTTGTGCAACTGCTACCTGGGATCATCTCTAGATCACCTAGTTCTGATGGCCAGCAGAGTCTATATCCCTCTGGGTCTCAGAGGACTGTCATAAAGAGAGAGACAGATGTTGGCCAGCTGCCACCTCTAGGGGCACAATTAGAGACAACAGACTGAGGTGCCCAGGATTTCTCTGAAAGAGGACCATTAGCATATCTTCACAGTATCAGCCTGAAAGGCAGACTTCTATTTAAACACACATCTAAGGGGCCAATGTGATCCTCTCCAGATACCACAAAGGTCGGGTATGACATTCACCTTTCAATGCCCCAGTTTTTATATCCAGTGCCCTGACTTATGTGGCTGCTGCCTAGAAAACAATTTGGTTGGCACTGATGGCCAATGGGGCTTCGGTTCCTTGGTCAAATGAGACTAACAAATGGAGAGACAGTTTTTTGCTCCCTATCACCCCCACAGAAGAGATACCAGACCAAAACATCTCCCTCATCTTTCTCTGAAAAAGGCCTATTTGCTTCTCCTGGAACTTCATCATGAAAGCAGGCTTTTGGTCTGGCATACATCTAGGGGCCTAAGGAGGCGGTTTCTAAGGATGGAGGCTAATGGACACTAGCTTGGTGCCTTCTGTCTTAAACACTTATCTGGCACCCTGATTATTGCAACTCCTGCTTAGGGGACAGATCAGCATCCAGTTCTGGTGCCCAGTCTGACTTAGGCTTGTGGTCCCACAAAACTATATATATTAGCATACTTTAAAAGCTGTTGCTTGACAGGCTGCCAATCAGCCAGAATCTAGGTACTGAGATCTCGCCCTTTGGGACTCAGGTCTTAGCACGTCTTCAGTACTGGGAAGCACTAAAAATGAAATAGGCTGCTCAGACAACAAAGATGTAGGACAGTGTGAATTATAAGGTTCATCTCCTATGAGATAACCTGCCTTAATGTGACTGATTTATCCACTGCATAGAACCAAGACAGAGAATCAAAGAAAATGAAGAAACAAAGGGACATGTTCCAAAAAAAGACATAAATCCTCAGGAAAAAAAAAAAAATCCTTCATGAAATTCTAATTAAAAGGCCAAATTTGTGATTAAAAACACAGTCATATATTTATATGTAAATACTATAAAGATAGTTTTCTGATCTCAGAAGAATGGATGAACATGCAAGAACTTCCACAAAGAGAAAATATAAGAAACTGTCAAATAGAAATCACAGAAATAAAGACTAAAGTAACCAGAAAATATACTAAAGAAGTTTAGCAAACTAGGCAAAGCAGAAGAAAAAAAAAAAAAAAATCCATGAACAGAGCACAGGATAGTAGAGCTCAATTATAGCTGGGGGAAAAAATAGATAGTGGGAGGTACTCATGGGAAAACACCAAGCAGACTAACATTCAACTTCTAGGGGTCCCAGAAGAAGAATAAATAGGTGAACAAAGAATAAATAAATAAAAGAATAAATGGCTGAAAACTTCCCTACCAGTGGAAAGAAACACATCCAGTTTGAGGAAGCCCAGAGAGTTCCAAATAAATGGGCCCTACAGAGACCTACAAGAAGACACATTATAATTAAAATTATAACTCAAATATTAAGGCAAGGACAGATTCTTAAAAGCATCAAGAAAAAACCAACTTGTTATATACAAAGGAACTCCCATAGGATTATCAGATTTTGCAGGCCAAAAGGGAATGGCACGATATATATGATATATCCGGAGAGCTGGGAAAAAGCCTTCTGATTAGGACTAGTCTACTGAAAACAGTTAAGAGTTTTCCAGAAAAGCAAAAGCTAAAGCTAAAGAAGTACATCACCACTGGACTGACCTCACCAAAAAAAGAAAAAAAAGAGGACGCTTTTGAGTTGAATAAAAAAGGGTGGTGATTATTAATAGGAAAACAAGTACATATCTTGCTGGTAAATATTTGGTAAAATTCAGAATAATCTTGTGAAGGTGGTGGATTAATCACTCATAAAACTAGCATAAAGATTTAATAATACAAATATATATAACAATTTGGTAAGAGATACACAAAATGAGATATAAACTGTGAAATTAAACACAAAATAGTTGGTGGGGGTAGGGGAGAGTGAGCTGTTACATGTAAAGCCTCATGGTAACCACAAAGGAAAATCTATAGCAGATACACAATAGATAAAGAGAAATCTAAGCAAACCACTAAGGAATTCATCAAGCTATAAAAGAAAAAGAAGGAAAGGAAAAAAGGAAAGGAGGGAACTACAAAACAACCAGAAAACAACTAATGAAATGACAGTAAGTATATATGAACCTATAATTATTTTACATGTTAATGACTAAATTGTCTAATCAAAACACATAAGTGGCTAAATGAATTTGAAACAAACCATACATATGCAGCCAACAAAGACTTACTTCAATAGTAAAGACATAGGCTGAACATGGAGATAAGAAAAATAATATTCTAGGCAAATGGAAATCAAAAGAAAGCTGGAGTAGCTGCACGTATATCAGACAAAGGAGGCTTTAAAAAGAAGTCACTAATAAGAGATGAAAAAGGTCATCACATAATGATAAAAGGGTCAATCAAAAAATACAACTTATCTAAATAGTTATGTACCCAACATAGGAGCACCTAAATATATAAAGCAATAATTAAGAGACCTAAAGGAAGAAACAGACAGCAATAAATTAATAGTAGGGGACTTTAATCCTCCACTTGCATCAATGGATAGATTATTCAGAGAATCAGCAAGGAAACATCAACTTTAAATGACATGTTAGAGCAGATGGACTTACATATATATAGAACATTCCATCCTGAAGCAACAGAATATACATTCTTCTCAAGTGCATATGGAACATGCCCCAGGGTAGATCATACGTCAGGCCACAGAACAAACTTAAATTTAAGACTGAAATCTTATCAAGAATCTTTGACTATAAATATATTTGAAATTAATAAGAAACTGGAAAAATCACAAATGTGGAAATTAAACAATAGTCTACTGAAAAACCTATGGGTCAAAGAAGAAATTGAAAATAGAAATAAATAAAATACCCTGAGACAAATGAAATACATTCAATACCAAACTTACAGAATAAAGCAAGGCAGTTCTAAGAGGGAAGTTTATAGCGATCAATCTCTACATGAGAAACAAGAAAATCTAAAAAAAAAAAAAAAAAAAATCCTAACTATATACCTCAAGGAACTACAAGAAGAATAAACAAAGTCCAAAGTTAGAGGGAGGAAATAAGATCAGAGCAGAAATAAATGAAATAGAGACGAAAAAGACAATAGAAAAGATCAATGAAATGAGTTTTTTTTTGAAAAGATAAAATTGATAAACCTTTAGCTAGACTAAAAAAAAATACTAAGAAAACTAAGCATTAAGTAAGTATACATTGGAGAACCTAGAAGAAATGGACAAAATCTCTAGAAACATACAATTTAACAAGACCCAATCATGAGGAACCATATAATCAGAACAGAGCAATTACTAGGAAGGAGATTAAATCAGTAAAACCTCACAACACACAAAATTCCAAGACCAGATGGCTTCACTGGTAAATTCTACCAAACATTTAAAGAATTAATATCAGACATTTCTCAAACTTTTCCAAAAGATAGCAGTTGAAAACACTTTTTAGGAGATCAACATTATCCTGATACCAAAACCACACAAAGACACATAAGAAAATTATAGACCAATATCTTTAATGAACATAGGTCCAAAAATCCTTAACAAAATATTAGTAAACTGAACTCAACCATACATTGAAAGGATCATACATCATTTCAGGTGATACTTATTAAAGGACGGTACAACATCTGCAAATCATTCAATGTGATAAACTGTATTAACAAAATGAAGGATGAAAATCATATCTTCCTTGATCTAGAAAAATAATTTGACAAAATTCAACATCCAGTTATGATAAAACTCTCCATAACTAGATGTAGAGGGAACAACCCTTAACATAAGAAATGCTATGCATGATAATCCTACAGCTCACATAACATTAAATGGTAAAAAGTTGAAAGCTTTTTCTCAAGATCAGGGACAACACAAGGATACTCTTGCCACTTTTGTCCAACATAGTATTGGAAGTCCTTGCCATACCAATTGGGCAATAAAAAAAAAAAAAAATTAAAGGCATCCAAATTGGAAAAGACGCAGAAGAGCAGATTACATGATATCATATATGAAAAACCCTAAAGATTACCCCACCAAAAATACTCTTAAATTTAGTAAAGTCTGAAGATACAGAATTATTACACAAAAACTTGTTGCAACTCTATACACTAGTATTAAAATTCCGGAAAGAAAAATTAAGAAAACAATCCCATTTACAATAGCATACAGAAGAAAATATTTAGAAATAAATTTAATCCAAGGAGATCAACCACCTATACAGTGAAATGTATAAAGCACCAATGAAAGGAATTGAAGGAAACACAAAGATATTCTCTTTTAATAGATTTGAAGAATACTGTTAAAATATCAATGGTACTTAAAACAATTTATAGATTCAATGGCAACCCCATCAAAATTCAAATGACATTTTTCAGAGCTAGAACAATCCTAAAATCTCTAAGGAAACAGAAAGGAGGGAACTTGGGAACAAAAGACCCCAGATAGTCAAAGAAATATTGATTAGAATAAATCTATTCGATTGTCATAATAACAGACCTACAAAACAATGGAACAGAATAGAGGGCTCAGAAATACACTCACCTATATATGATCAATTAGCTTCTGACAAAATAGACAACAATGTTCAATGGGGAAAGTACAGTCTCTTTAATAAGTGGTTGTGGAAAAATGGGACAGCCATATACCAAAGAAGAAAACTGGACCACTTATTTGTACAATTAACAAAAATTAACTCAAAATGTATTAAAAATTGAATATAACCTGAAATCATAAAACTCCTAGAAGAAAACATAGGGGTTTGACATTCATTTTAGCAATGCTAAATTGGACACCAAAAGCAGAGGCAACAGAAGCAAAAATCAAGTGGGCCATATAAAAAATTCTACTAGCAAAAGCAAACATCACCAAGATAAATAGGCAACCTACCAAATGGGAGAAAATAGTTGCAAAACATATCTGGTAAGGGCTTATTATCTAAAATATATAAAGAACTCTTAGAACTCAAAAGCAAAAAAACAAAAAAAAACCCCAAATAGTCAAAAAGTGGGCAGAGGACCTGAATAGACATTTTTCTAAAGAGGGCATATAGATGGCCAATAGCTACATGAAACATGCTCAACATCACTAATCAACAAGGAAATGCAAATCAAAAGCACTGTGAGATATCACTTCACACTCCTTAGAATGGATATTATCAATAAGACAAGAAAAAACAAATGTTGGCTAGGATGTGGAACAATAATCTTTGGGCACTTTTGGTTGGAATGTAATAGGTGTAGCCACTATGGAAAACAGTATGAAGTTTCCTCAAAAAATTAAAAATAGAGCTACTATATGATTGAGCAATTCTGTTTTTGGGTATTTAAATAAAACAAAAACAATAATTCAAAAAGATATGAACCCCTTTTCATAGTATCACTATTTATAATAACCAAGATAAGGAAACAATCTAAGTATCCATGGATGGATCAATGGATAAAATGTGGTTATATATACAGAATGGAATATTATTAAACCATAAAAAAGAAGGAATCTTGTTATCTGCAAAAACATGGACTCAAGGGCATTATGTTAAGTGAAAGAAGTTAGAAAAAGGTAAATACCACATCATGTCCCTTACATGTATAATCTTTAAACTCATAATACGAAGAACAGATTGGTGATTGCTAGAGGTAGGGGTGGGGCTAGACAAAATAGCTGAAGGAGGTAAAAAGTACAAACTTCCAGCTATAATATAAAGAAATCTTGGGGATATAATGTTCAGTATGGTGACTATAGTTAACAACATAGTATAGCAAATTTTAAAGTTCCTAAGAGAGTAAATCTTTAAAAAGTTAGATAACTATAAAAAATCACTTAGATTAACTACAAAAGATAAGAAATCAAAGAAGGTAAAGGTTTTATTATTAACTAAGAATATTGCTTTGGGGAAACTCACTTCAGAAGCCACATTATATGGGGCAAAAGGTGCATATGTAAGAATTTAAAAATTCAATAATGTCTATAATAATTTTTATATTAAATATAGGCATTTATATAAAATTCATTATGAATACTAAGGATACATATTAGGATGCATATATATTCATAGTGAATATATTCATAATGAATATATATGCATCCTAATAATCAAATTCTTGCTTTTTCTTAAAATAGCCTAATCACATTCCTAATATGTGAAACTAAATGTAACAGTGAGAAAATGTATATTGTATATCATAATGTATAATTCATTAAAAGATGTAAATATAGTAATATATAGTTTGATATATCTGATATTTCATGTCTTTTTTTTTTGTTTTTTTAAGATTTTATTTATTTATTAGAGAGAGAGAGAGAGCGAGTACAGGCAGACAGAGAGGCAGGCAGAGGCAGAGGGAGAAGCAAGCTCCCTGCCGAGCAAGGAGCCCGATGTGGGACTCGATCCCAGGACGCTGGGATCATGACCTGAGCCGAAGGCAGCCGCTTAACCAACTGAGCCACCCAGGCATCCCGATATTTCATGTCTTTACAGCATTGTTTGTCTATCTTTAAGAAAGAGGAAGAAATCTAAGGATATGTGCATCTAGAATTTAACCGCACATTAGTCTACTAGAGCTATACCAACACAGAGTGCATGGTTTAAATGACAGAAATTTTTTTTCTTACAGTTCTACAGGCTTGAATCTAACATCAAGATGCCAGCAGAGTTGAGATCTCTGATCTGGTGAGACCTCTGCTTTGGGGTGGCAGCTAGCCACCTTTTCACTATATCCTCATATGACCTGTGTACTCTCAGAGAGGTCTCTGGTGTCTCTTTTCTTGTAATGACGCCAGTCCTCTGGAACTAGGACCCTACCCTTATGACCTCATTTAACCTTCATCACCTCCTTACAACTCCATCTCCAATATTAGTCACAGTAGGAGTTCAGGCTTCAACACATGAATTTTGGGGTTACACAAATCAGTTCATAACAAGCAAGTTTGACCCTAGGTGTTAAATAAGCTTTGAAAGGAAATGGAGCAAGGCAGCTTTACAAATTGAGGTGTGAAACATTAAGTTATTTATTAAATATATAGTCAGACTAATTTGTTCATTTGATATGTATAAGCATGTAACTTAGGGACGTTATAAGACATGGTATAATTCAGCCAACTTGACCTGTCTCAGAAGAGTAGACTATGTGCATTCTTTCCAAATTTGTTTTTAGTAACTTCATGTTGATAGCCTGAAATGAGCAACAGTACTTTAAATAATAAAGAAGCTTGGAAAAAGCTACAAATCAGGGCTCCTCCAGCACATCACTATTTGGAGAATAGGGAGTTGAAGAATTTAAAAACATGTACTTGTAAAGATAAAATGTACTAAACAAAAAGATGTGTTTATTTCATAAAAATCGAATGACAGACAGTTGACCTAATGGAAGGAGCTAGAGATTTATGTTTTTTACTCCACAAAGTTTTTTTCTTTCTGTTAGGACAAGCTTCACAAAAGAGGAAACTTTTAAGAGGTCAGCATTCCAAAAAATTGTACCTCAGCAATAAAAATTTTCAATGCCAAGTGCAACCCGTAGAGAGTCAGTATGTCAAACTAACCTT
The DNA here is from genome assembly GCA_003697995.1 of Taxidea taxus jeffersonii. Classification (NCBI taxonomy): domain Eukaryota; kingdom Metazoa; phylum Chordata; class Mammalia; order Carnivora; family Mustelidae; genus Taxidea; species Taxidea taxus. Next base: position 37,742 of record RCUC01161881.1, on the reverse strand, counting down.
ATCAGAATACATTTTAGGACAGTTTGCTCATTTATTCATCTAATACTGAATCAGGTAAGGTCATATGCTCTACCTTGCCCAAGGTATATAAACATGTAAGGGTCTCTTTACTTGAAGAGCTTAGAGTCTAGAGACAAAACAGACATTCTATCAACAAATCAATATAAAACTACAAATGTGGAAGAGTGCTGTTAAGATCATGAACATTTTCCATGGTAGAAAAAGACAAGGACAGATCTAATTAGAAAGGATGTTTGGAGAAGACCTCTTTGAGATGATGATATTTAGAGTGAGATTTGGAGGATGAAAAGAAACAGGCTGTGTGAAGATCCACAGGAAATGCACTCCTGGCAGATAAAACAGCATGAAAGGGCACTAAGTAGGACAGTTCTGGGCTTGTTTTATGAACTGAAAGCAGGGAATTTTGGCTAGAGCAGAGGTTGTGACTCTAATGTCTATTGGGGCCAATCAGGTAAATAAGGAAAGTAGAAGGGTATCTTTAGTTGCACTCTTTTTACCCAGAAACACTTAGTTTCTATATTAATGTAATCTTAATTGTGTTCTTCCCAATGGGACACTCTGATCACATATCAAATACACATGAGTATTTTTCACTAACACAAAGAAATATGCTCTGCTGTAATTTTATGATACACTGGTCTTCTGGGTCCATCTTTTGTTTTCTTCCTCAACTTTGCAATACTGAAAACAACAGTGCAATCTCAGTGATCAGTAACAATGACAGTAGATCCTAGTATCAATATAGCAATAGGGTTGGGGGGCTTGTCTCTGGTAAATTGAGAGTACATGCTTCTCACACAGATCAGAGTCACTATACAACCTGACCGATTTTGCTATGAATGAAGGAGGGTCCAGATTTAGCTAGAGTTTATAGTTTTTTACAAGGAGTTTAGATCTAGATTTTTTCATGTAATTTCCATATTTTACAATATTGGCCAATAATTCAAATTATAAAAAAAATACAAACAGCACATTAATTATTACCAAGACTAAACAAGAACTAAGCAAGACCTGAAGAGAGCCTGGGATTTTACCCTAACAAATTAGCCTTCATATTTCATCAGTGCCACAAGATGCAAGACTCCTATGTCAGGGACAAAGGACAATTTATTGATCACATTATAACTATAGTCAGATTATCAGTTGGTTCCCCCAGCCTCAGTTTCCCACTGATCAATGCAAGGGGGCCAGCCAACATCAGCATATATAGTGGACTGCTTTACAGCAGAGGAACCCTCATTTTAGAAAATCTAAATAATTTATAATGGCCAGAATCAGGTCTGCCATTTTGCTCTGGAGGAAGACAGCCTTTGTTTTTTCTTTTTTTTTTTTTTTTAAATCTTCAAGTTCAAGCAAACCCTTTGCTCTAGACGGAAGCTATTTCTATATTCAAGACTGTTCATTATATGGACATACTTATAAAATTTTCCTGCAACAATAGACCATGTCTCCAAGTGCAAGAATTGTCTCTCAACATCCATAGTCCTCTAATTTTCAGTCTTTGCACTAAAGTATAGTGGTTGAAGGAAAGAGTCATTTAAAATGATGTTTCTAGGGACGCCTGGGTGGCTCAGTTGGTTAAGCAGCTGCCTTCGGCTCAGGTCATGATCCCGGCGTCCTGGGATCGAGTCCCACATCAGGCTCCATGCTCAGCAGGGAGCCTGCTTCTCCCTCTCACTCCGTCTGCCTGAGTTTGTTTGTGCTCTCTCTCTCTCTCTCTAATAAATTAAAAAAAAATCTTAAAAAAAAAATTTTAAATGATGTTTCTAGGGACGCCTGGGTGGCTCAGTCAATTACGTGACTGGCTTAGGTTATGATCCCAGAGTCCTGGGTTTGAGCCCCACGTTAGGCTTTTTACTCAGTAGGGAGCCTGCTACTCCCTCTCCCTTTGTCCCCCCGGCTCATGCTCTCTCTCACTCTAGCTCAAATAAATGGATATAAAACTTTAAAAAATAAGTAAAATGATGTTTCTAGCGATAGGCAAGAGCTAGGTTGTATACAGGCTTATAGGCCACAGAAAAGATGGCTCTTTTTATATCGAGTTCAGTTGGAGCCCATTGTTGGATACCAAGAATAGGAGTAGCATGGATCACTTTATGCTTTCAAAAGAACATTTTTGTAGTTAAAGAATGGACTTCACAGGCACCTGACTGAAAGACATCTCAAGATGTCTAGACATGATTGGATTGTCTGGCTAAAATGCTGTAAGTACAGTTAGAGAAATGTAGATTAATTTTTATACCATCTAGAGGTTGGATCTATAGACTTGATCAATGCATAGGGAAGATAATGGTGATAAAATAATTAGAATTGTCTCACAGTTTTGGCCTTGAAAATCCAGGACAATATTTGGCCTTATATTTATTTGAAAGGAAAAGTTAGTGAAGTAGTATGTTCTAGGGCAAAAAAAAGTTACATTTTTGATATGTTATCTTTCAGATGCCACGGAACATTCAGGGACAGAAACAAAGTATGTAGTTGACTATAGAATTTAAATACTCAGAGAAGTGTTTTCTATTACACATGTAAAGTTGGAAGCGGTTGTCACATAGATGGCACTAAGGTGATTAGTGTGAAGGGAATCACATCAGGAGGAAACAGTGGCGGGTGGCAGGGAAAGAACCTAAGGATTGATGACTGAAAAAATCCCCACAATTTTAAGAAACATTTTAGGAAATTAAGAAACAAATTAATAAAAAATTTTCAGAGTCAGAAGGGAAAAGGAGAACATGGATAAGTTGCAACAGAGACTGAGAATTTTTCTACGAGGAAGATGTCTATCATATGACACTTAGAAAAAGTGAGACAAAGACAGATGTATCCACTAGGTTTGCAAACACAGAAGTCAGAAGGAAAAGAACATGGGACTGGTGTAAGAATGGTATGGTAAGGAAGCAGACGCAAAACAAGCTATAATTTTCCAAATGTTTTCTATGAAGAAAAGAGAAGGTATAACTTCAGTGGGTTGAAGAATCAAGGTATGGTTTTTCTTTAAGAGGAATAATTTTTTTAAAGCATAATTAATTCCTAGTGGGAATGATTCTACTGAGAAGGAGATACAGATAATGTGGGAGAAATTAGTGGGTTACAAGTCATGTAACTGTGATCCATAGCCTTTGTGGAGAGATTGTCCTTTGATTAAATGTGAAGCTTTTCTATTTTCACAGAAGAAAACCAGAAGATAAATTCAGAAACAAATATATTAAAGATTTTATTTAAGTGAACATGAAGGGATTTATGTCCTTGGCTTTTATTTTTGTAATGACGTAAATAAAATCAATAGAGAGCAAAGCAATGGTAGGTTTGAGAAAAAAGGAAAAGATAGACTATAATTGAGAGAGTGAGAGATCTTTGTTAAATGTCCAAATGAGGTTAGCATTCATGAATCTATAGCAGCACACCAATTCCAGGATGTGGTATTCTCTCTAGAAATAACCCTCCCACTCCACTGATAAAACATAGAGATGATATTGGAATTCATCCATAGCTGGAGTACCAAATAAAAAGATCTGGAGATGAAAGGCCATTTTAAAGGAATGATTGTAATGATGAACTATAGAATCTATACCAGGTAAAGAAGGAAGCAAAGCTGGGGTCTGTCCAGGAAAACAAACAATATACAGTTAGAATAAATGGATTGTGTCTTTTCATGAGAGTGAAAAGTTGTTATTCTGAGACGGCTTGGGGAAGGGACATGGATAGGTGGATAATAGCGGTTTGATAGGATATACAAATTTGTGATTTTCAATGCTCAGCAGTTTCTGGTGATGACAGTTGCCAAGGCATTTTCCTAGAAGTGAAGGAGAAGAAAGGTTCATTGGTGATCAAAGAACATAGAAATTCAGGGTCCTCTCCATGTATGTTGCACTCACTGAGATCAATTTATGTGTGGAACATACAGGAATATTGTGAAGCAGATAATAAGGCCAGCAATGAATAAGGAAAATAATCAGAAATTCAGGATATACTAAAAATAATCATTGGTATTCTTGTTAAAATACACAGTTTCTGGATACTATTTCTGGAGGTACTGAATCTGTACACTTAGGTAGCACTTCAAAGCCTTTTCTGTTGCCAGTTACCACTGGTGATTTCTATCATCAGGAGTTCAAGACACACTGAATTAGGACAAAGGAGTTACAGAGAATGATGGGAGACAGGAATCCAGCTATTAGAGGTTTTCCAATGTCAAAATGAGAGAAACAGACTTTATAGTGGAAAGACTGGGGGAAAGTAGACCAGTGAGATATGAAGTATGGTGTGTAATGATAAAGTTGAAACTTCAGTCAGGCAGCCAGAGGATTAGTACTGGGGATTTACCAACAACCGATTTGGATGTGGAAATGCATCTTCAATTTCTTTTAGCTAATCTTCCTCCTCCTCACAAAGAATATCACATTAGCAAGAACTATTACTAGGGCTTGATGGGCTAGTTAATGAGATTTTTAAACTCAAAGTGTATTTAGAAAAATGGCTTCATTTATATACTACTTTTTAGTGCTACAATAGATAAATAAATAGGCATATTCTTTGTGCCTTGGTGTACAGGCTGTTCCCATACCAACTGGCAGATCTAGAAATTGTTGCTCACTGGTATGATGGTGGGCCAACTGAATTACTAGATGGAGAATACTTGATGAAATGCTAAATGTGCTTTGCTCACACCATTATAATGTGGATTGATAAAAATAAGAATAGGGAAGGGGCTATTATTAAATATATTCAGTGCTTGAACATAAAATGTAGGTGAAAATAAATTGTATGGTAAGCTAATAATAGTGCCACTGGAGGTCACCAGAAACTACCTGGATTTGGTACTCTCCTTATCACTTTTTACCTGTTTCTACTGTTGGTCGAGGCATGACCATACTGTAAGACTAAATCAGATACCAGAAATGAGAGTATATAGAGTTCTTATCTCATAGAGCACTAGGTTCCATTTTTCTTATACCATATAATATTGACATAGATCCATTGGTTTCCCTGTAATTTATTGTCTTTTTAATTCAATTTATTGTGTGCTCTTGAATGGACAGCTAACTTCAGTTTGGTTTTCTAGATGACGGAGCATCTAGAAAATGATATAAAATTTCCTCCTACTTAATCTAAATTCATAAACTAAGTTTCTGTGTTATTTATTATTTTATAAACATCTCCTTAATCCTTACAGTATACTAGCCATTGTGCTAACAAGTAATGAATATCATATTTATTTTTACTACAATAAAGCTTAAAATGTCTTATTCCCATTTGTATGGAGAATCAGATTCAGAAAGATTTAATGACCTACATTAGACCAAACCTCTGGTAAGTGACTGAATCAGGGGTTCAAAATCAGGTGTTCTTTCTGCTAGTTACAGCTCCCTTTACTACTATGTCCAAAGCGGTACAATTCTCTCTTGTTGAAAATAATACATGGTTTCTCCAATAGAGTGAGAATAGGTAAAAAATAGCTCAGAATAAATTTGATTAGAAATTACATGTTTTGGAATTTAAAGAATAGATCACTTTAGAGTAATTAGATTTTCATGTAATTCAGAAATTGAAGTATAAACTTGTAGGGCATATGGCATTCTTGTTGGGAAGAAATAACAAATCCATGGGAAAAATATTCCAGAGGAAAATTTATGAAAGAAAGTGGCAAAGACTGGGAAACTCAAGATGTTTCCAAAGAAGAATTATAGGTTTGGCTAGTAACAATGAAAGGAGTTGTAGGATATAAGAATGGAAAGGTTCATCTGGGTCAGGTCTCAGAAAGTCAGAAAAATCAGGACAAGGAATTTTAGGGGGAAAAAAATTGAGACTTTAAAGTATCAAATTACAATGTATTGTGAGATTAATCTTGTAGGGCTTCTTAGGGTCATGAAATAATAAAGACCCAAATTGGGTGTTAGTTGTGAGAAAGGAAAGAATAATACAGCCTCATTGACTAGATGGGAGTTAAGATGTGGGGTACAAGAATAACATTTCTATTCCTGGTTTGGTTAATATCGTGATCTCATAAACAGGTATAAACTTGCAGAAGGAGAAGACAGATTAAGGAAGGGTGGTAGTTTGTGGTAGGAGAATATGGAATTCCAATAAGAAACTGGGAATGCCATATTCAGATGAAAACCTGGAATTAGAAATGAGGATGTGGATATAGAATTGATAATAAATCTTCTGAGTGTGAATGTTTAGAGCTAAAATTAGTAGTAACTAAATGCCAAATATTGTTCCAACTAATAACAATATTTTTCTATTCCTACAACAGACTCATGATATAAGCATAATATTAAAATCAGCATTTTAAGGGGTACCTGGGTGGCTCAGCTGGTTAAACATCCAACTCTTGATTTTGGCTCAGGTCATGATCTCAGTGTCCTGAGATTGAGCCCCCAGGAGGGCTCCATGATCAGTGGGGAGTCTGCTTAAGATTCTCGACTTCTCCCTCTGCTCCTTCCCCCACTCACACATGTGCTCATTTCCTCTCTCAAATAAGTAAAATATAAATAAATAAATGAATAAATAAATAAAGCATTTTAACAGATGAAGAAATGAGAAAATGGAAATTATGGTGGATAGAGCCAAACAGTTTTATTCTAGAATATTTTTTCTTAACCCTTATACTGTTCAACCAACAATGAGAGTGAGGGGGGAAAAAAGAAAGAAATAAAGAATGTTATAAATGGTACAGGAACACCATGGTTTATAAAAGGCAGTAGAGAACATTTCAAGAGGAAGGAGATGGAATTAACATTTGCTACAAAGGAGTTCATGGATATAGCCGCTGAGAAATGTCTGCTAAATTTCATCACAGGTAAATGCATGTTTGACAAATAATTTGATAAAATGATGTCAAAATGAACAATAACAGAGGAATATAAGGAAATTCACTACTGTAACACTTTTTTAGTGAGATTCCTTTTTCCAGTGAACAAGAAGAGGTTCTGGCTCAAGATGGCAACATAGGAAAATGCTGAACTCACCTACCATGGATGCACTGAATCTATAGCTACTTTTGGAACAATTTCCTCTGGAAAAAGACTTAAACTAGTTGAGCAACTCCTACACATCAGGCAAATTAAATAAAACAAAACAAAACAAAACAAAAAAACCAAACCAACATCACACAAGATAGAAGAGGATAAGACACATTCTCACCATCAAATCCACCTCTGGCATGGCAACTCAAAATCAGGAGGGAATCCCAAATTTGATGGGAACAGAAAACCTGGAGCTTTTCCTTGAGGAGTAAAGGTCTTAAAATCCCACATTAGTCACCCCAACTTTTAAGACCAACACTTCAGAGACGATACCCTCAAACACCTAGCTTTGAAAACCAACCGGGCTTATGTCCACAAGACCACCAAAGGCTGTAATCAATTGACAACTTCTAAAAGGTTTGAACACATGATCTTACTCTCCCCGGGGCCCAGACTGGAAGCAGGTGCTTGAAAGGTGCCCAAACTTTCTGTGACAGAGGCTCATTAGCTCATCTTAAAGCACTGGCCTGAGGAGCAGGCATTTAATTTAACCCACATTAAGGGGCTTACTGGGGTCCTCTCCAGGGATGCAGGCTATTGAGTACCATCTTCACTTTCTCCCTGTGCCTTGCTCTAGCTAGCTGGTATTCTGGAAGGAAACTTATTCCCTCCTCTGGTATTCTAAAGTTTGCTGCTGTCATCCATGGAACACCTCTAGATTACCTGGCTCTCATGGGCAGTGGGGTTATGCTTGAAGGGCACACAGGACTGCAACCAACAGAAAAAGTGTTTTTAAACCACTAATTCCCTACCACCTACCCCACCCTCCACATAGCAAAAGGCAACAGACCCCGTAGCTCAGTCTCTTTATAGAAGACCACTATTACCTTATCTTGCAGAGCTACAGCCTGAGGGGCAGCTTCTAATTAAACTCCATCTAAGGTGCTTAAGTGACTCAGTGGGTTAAGCCTCTGCCTTCGGCTCAGGTCATGATCTAGGGGTCCTGGGATCAATGCCCACGTTGAGCTCTCTGCTTGGAAGGGAGCCTGCTTCTCCCTCTCTCTCTCTGCCTACTTGTGATCTCTCTCTGTCAAATAAATAAATAAAATCTTTAACAACAAGAACAACAACAACAAACTTTAAACTCCATCTAAGAGCTGACTATTATCCTTTCTAGAGACTGAGGGTAGGCTCTACCTTTGTTCTCTCCCTCTGCTATACTCCAGAGTGCTAGTATCTCCTGGAAAGGAACATGTATGGGTGTCTGGTGCCCTACTTTTTATATATGGTGTCTCAGTTTTTGTGGCTGCCATTCAAAGGCTGCCCCTTGACTGCCCAGCCTAGCTCTGGTGGCCCCAAAGTTTTCAGACCTGGGTCCCATGGGACTGCAACAAAGTTTCTGTCCAGCTACCACCCCAAATGTACCCCACTGGTGGCAGATTGAAGTCACCACCCCACCAGTCTTTCTGTGAAATAAAGGATTTCAAACCTTTGCTAAAAACCTATAATCTAGATGAGCAACTGCTACACAATAAGCAAATAAGAAAAACCTGCATCAAAGTAGGTAGGAGAGGCTGGGACACATTCTCACCATAAACTCCACCTCTGGCTTGGCAAATCAAAACCAGGATTGTTATCCTGAAGCTTCAGACTGAGGGACAGGATCCTGTTTTGGCACACATCTAAGTTCTATGGATATGTATTCCAGGGATGGAGCTGGTGGGTGCCCTCTTTTTGCTCCACCACTACCTCACTGTCAGGAGCTAATACACTTGACAGACACCCTAACTTTTGTGACTAATGCCCAGGGGCCACTGCTAATGTCCTGGCTCTGTAGCAAGTGGAACTCATGCTATGGTCTCACAGAACTGTATATATTACCATATTTTAAAAGCTATTGCCTGAGCGTCTGAGAGGAACAACAAAGCAGCTAGAAAACAATTAACAAAATGACAATGTTATATATCAATAATTAAGTGAAAATGGACTAAATTTTCCAATCAAAAGACAGAGTGGCTAAATGGGTGGGAACACAAGACACAACTATATGCTGCTTAGAGAAGACTCCAAGTGACCTTCCTTTAGACATGCACAGACTAAACAAAGGAATGGGAAAAGACATATACGTGCAAACAGAAACCTAAATAAAGTTGGTGTTGCTGTATTTATATTAGACAAACTAGACTTTAAGGATTGTGATAGGAAACAAAGTCATTACATAATGATTAAGGATCAATCCAACTAGATGATTTATAAAAATGCACCTTTTAGGAGCACCTACATATATCAACAAATATTTAACAGACATAGAGGAAGATACAGATAGCAACAGTAGCATGGGACTTTAATACTCCACTTCACCAATGGATAGATCATCCAGATAAATTCTCATTAAGGAATTATTGGCCTTGAACAACACATTAGACCAGATGAACCTACCAGGTATATATAGAATATTCCATTCAAACACAACAAAATACATATTGTCTCAAGAGTACATGGAACATTCTCCAAAACAGGTCATATATTTGGCCACAAAACAAGTCTTATTAAATTTAAAAAGACTTAAATGCTATCAAACACCCAATGGCATGAAACTAGAAATTAATTATAAATATGTGGAGATTTAACAACATGCTACTGAACCAACAGATCAATGAAGAAATCAAGGAAATTAAAAAACAAACACCTCAAGACAAATGAAAACAAATACAACCTACCAAAACTTATGGGATGCAGCAATGATGGTTCCATGGGAGAAGTTCATAGCAATAAATGTTTATACCAATGATTGAAACAGACTACTATGAACAATTATACAAGAGTAAATTAACAACCTGGAAGAAACAGATAAATTCCTAAAAATTCAACCTGTGAAGACTGAATTATGAAGAGATAGAAAATCTTAACAGACCAATCACTAGTAAGGAGACTAAGTTAGTAAAAAACAAAAACAAACAGCCACCACCACCACAACAACAAACACCCCTGCCTACAAACAAAGGACCAAGACCAAACAGCTACACTAGAGAATTGTACTAAACATTAAAAGAGGAGAGAATTCCTCCAAGTCTTGTGAGGTCAGCAATACTCTGATACCAAAAACAGACAAAAATGCTATAAGAAAAGAGGCCAATATCTCCGATGAACACAGTGAAAAATCTGCAACAGAATATTAGCAAATCAAATTCAAAATAACATTAGAAGTACCATACACCACAATCAAGTGAGATTTCTTCTAGGGATGCAAGAGTTGCTCAAAAGCCACAAATCAACGTGATATACATAACAAAATTAAAGACAAAAAATTTATTATTGAAATAGATGCAAAAAAAAAAAATCAGCAAAAATCAATACCCATTTATGTAAGAACTCTCAACAAAGTAGACAGAGAATATAGCCCAAGATGTAAAAGCCAGGTATGAAAGGCCCAGAGCAAACCTCATACTAAATCAGGAAATGTTGACGTTTTCTTCTAAGATCAAGAACAAGACAAGGATGCCCATTCTTGCCACTTTCATTCAACATAGTAGGGGAAGTCCTAACCAAAGCAATCAGGCAAGAAAAATATAAATAAATAAACACATCTTATAGGTTCAGAGACGATGGCAGAGTAGGAGGATCCTGAGCTCATTCTGTCTCATGGATACACTAAGGTAACAGCTACATATATGCAACTCACTCTGAAAATGACCTGAAGACTAAAAGAACAGACCTTCCACAGTTAATCAGAGAGGAAGATACATTGCAAAGGGTAGGGGAGGTGGAAATGTAGTTATCTCCTGTGACACTAACCACAAATGAGAGGGACATCATAAGCACAGAGAAGCAAGGGGATCACCCCATGCCAGGAAGCCCCAGAACTGGTGGAACACTTGGAAGACAAGGCCCCATTACATCTACCTTTGAAACCCAGTGGCACTTAACTTCAGGAGCCTTTAAAATCGGTGGGCTTAACTCCAGGAGAGATGGGGGCAATAGGAAACTGAGTCTCTACTCTTTAAGAGCCAACATAATAAATAAGTCTACCTGAGATAATATAGAAGCAGCAGTTTGAAAGTGACTGGGATACACATGAAGGAAATTTATTTATTAATCTCATAACCTGTGCTAAAGGGGTAGAAATCTTTAGGACATTTCTTCAAGAACAAAAACACTGGTGAGGGGACGCCTGGGTGGCTCAGTTGGTTAAGCGGCTGCCTTCGGCTCAGGTCATGATCCCAGTGTCCTGGGATCGAGTCCCGCATCGGGTTCCTTGCTCGTAGGGGAGCCTGCTTCTCCCTCCGCCTCTGCCTGCCACTCTGTCTGCCTGTGCTCTCTCCCTCTCTCTCTCTCTCTAACAAATAAATAAATAAAATCTTTAAAAAAAAAAAAAAAAAAACACTGGTGAGTACCATTTCTCTTTCCCACCCCCAGCCTGGATAGCTTGACACTTGCAGGAGACAACACTAACACTCTCCATCAACCTTACTAGAAACTCATGTCCTACCTCCATGTTCCCCCACAGACTCACCCCATCAAACTCTCTTGCCTTGGCAGGATCTCTCCAAAGCAGCTTCTGCCCCACTACACCCTTTAAGCAGCCCAAGCAGGGACTGGAAGGACTGCTAACACTCCAAAGTGACTCCTGCCCTGGAGAAAGAGATAGCCACACATACAATCACATCTGCAGTTCCAGAAGCTCAGTCTCTTAGCTGGCTATACACAGAACATACTTGCTCTTTGGTGTACCTGCAGTTATGGCAGAGAGGCTAATTACAGACAGCCAGTCTGATTGCTGGCTATGCCCACCAATGAGCCCAGCTTAGCCTTAGGAGCCTCAACAGCATAGGGACCAACCCCTGCAGTATGCCACAGCAAGCAAATTAGGCCATTGCAGGTGGCTGAGCTGAAAACAAATGTGGCTCAGCCACCACATTAGGGAATACCCAGCCCCCACAAGAGATACCTCTGGAAGTGCCTGGTTCTAATAACTAGGGAGGACTGTGCTACAAGACACCATAGAACTTCTTATACCCAAGGACAAGATGTAGCTGGTCTCCCTAATACAAAGAAACACAGAAAGTTAGACAAAATCAGAAGCCAAAGAAATATGTTCCAAATGAAAGAACAAGACAAAATAACACCAAAAGAGCTAAATGAAATGGAGGTAAGCAATAAGCCTGATAAAAAATTCAAACTAAGCCTGATAAAGAATTCAAACTAATTTTCATAAAGATGCTCAGTGAACTTAAGAGTGGATAAGGTCAGTGAGAACTTCAACAAAGAGAAAATATTAAAAAAAGAACCACTCAAAGGTGCCTGAGTGGCTCAGTCGGTTAAGTGTCTGAATCTAGATTTTGGTTCAGGTCATGATCTCAAGGTTTTGAGATCAAACCCTGCACTGGACTCCATGCTGGGCATGGAGCCTACCTAGGATTCTCTCTCTCCCTCTTCCATTATGCCTCCTATCCCCTGCTCTATCTCTCTGAGAAACAAACAAAACAGATGATACATCCAATAACTGAAAGAAAAATATGCCTAGAGAATCAAAAACATATTAGAGGATGCAGAAGAATAGATCAGCAGGATCTGGCAGACAGTAATAGAAACTAGCCAAGCTGAACAGCAAAAAGAAAAAAGAATAAAAAATGATAATAAATTTAAGGAAACTCAGCAATATCAAGCATAGTAACATTCACACTGTAGAGATCCCAGGAGAGGAAGAGATATGATGGGGCAGTAAACTTCCCTAGTTTGGGGAAGGAACCAATTATCCAGATCCAAGATGTACAGAGAGCCTCTAACACTATTGACCCAAGGAGGTCCATACAAAGACACACAATTAAAATTGCAAAAAATATTGATGAGGAAAGAACATAAAAATCAAGAAAAGAAAACAGGTATATACAGGGGAAACCCCATAAGGCTATCAGCTGATTTTTCAGCACAAAGTTTATAGATTAAAAGGGAATGGCATGGAGTCCCTGGGTAACTCAGTTGGCTAAGCATCTGCCTTCAGCTCAGATCATGGTCTCAGGGTCCTGGATCAAGCCCTGCATTGGGCTCCCTACTCAGTGGGGAGTCTGCTTTTCCCCTCTCTCCCAACCTCTCCCTCCTAGCTCATGCTTACTGTCTGTCTCTCTCTCTCAAATAAAAATTTAAAAATCTTAAAAAAAAAGGAATGGTATGGTATATTCAAAGTGTTGAAAAGAAAAAACCTGCAACCAACAACACTCTCAGTAGATCATTCAGAATCAGAGAAATGGTTTTCCAAATAAACTAAAGTAAAAGGAATTACTCACCACTAAGCCAGCCTTACAAGAAATGGTAAAGGGAATTCTTTAAGTGAAATGAAAAGATCATAACTAGAAGAAAATTATGAAAAGTAAAATTTTCACAGGTAAAAGCAAATATCCAGTAAAGGCAGTAGATTAATCACTTATAAATCCAATATGAAGGTTAAAACAGAAGTGTTAAAATCAGCAATATCTACAAAAATCAGTCAAGGGTACACAAAAAAAGATACAAAATATGACATATACAAAAGTGGTAGAGGGAGTAAAAATTTATGGTTTTTTGGATATATTCAACATTTAGCTACCATTAAATTAATATTCACTGCTATATGCATAAGATGTTATCTATAAACCAGATAGTAACCACAAGTCCAAAAAATATAATAGACACACAAAAAATATAGAAAAGGAAAAAAAATAGAGAAAGGAATCTAAGCATAACAGCAAGGAAAGCCATCAGACCACAAAGGAAGAGAGCAGAAGGAAGAAAAAGAGAAATACTCCAAAAACAACAAGAAAACAATTAACAAAATGGCACTATAGACATACCTACTAATAATTACTATGAATGTAAATAGACTAAGTGCTCCATTAAAAAAACATGGGGTGACTGAACAGGAAAACAAACAAATGAGGCCCATCAATATGCTGCCTATAAAAGGCTCATTCAGTACTAAAGACACAGACTGAAAATAAATGGATGGAAGAACATACCATGCAAATAGAAGGAAAAAAAAAATAGGGCAGCAATACTTATATGCGACAAGAGACTTTAAAACAGATTGTATGTATCAAGAGACAAAGAAGGGCACTAAATAATGATAAAGGGGATCATCCAAGAAGAGGACATAAAAATTATAAACATCTATACACCCAAACATAGAGCCACCTAAATACACAAAGCAAATATTGACAGACATCAAGGGGGAAATTCCCTGTAATACAATAATAATAGGAGACTTTAACACCTCACTTATATCAATGGGTGGGTCATCCAGACAGAAAATCAACCAGGAAATAGTAGCTTTAAATGATGCATTCGACCAGTTGAACCTAACAGATATATACAGTACATTCATTTCAAAAAAAGCAGAATACACATTCTTTTCAAGTGCACATGGAACATTGTCCATGACAGATCACATTAGGCCACAAAACAAGTCTTAGTAAATTAATAAGACTGAAATAGTTATGAAGCATCTTTTCTGACCACAATCCTATGAAACTAGAAATCAATCACAAGAAAAAAATATGGAAAGAACACAAATACATCGGGGCTAACATGCTCCTAAACAATGAATTAGTCAATAAGAAATAAAAAATGAAATCAAATAATTCTAGGAGGCAAATGAAAACAAAAACACCAGTCTAGAGATCTTTGGGATGCAGCAAAAGCAGTTCTAAGAGGGAAGCTGACAGTGAGAGCCCTACCTCAAGAAACAGGAAAAAAATCACAAACCTAAACTTACAACTAAAGGAGCTAGAGAAAAAAGAACAAATAAAGCCCAAAGCTAGTAGAAGGAAATAATAAAGGATTAGAGCAGAAATAATGGAAATGAAGATTTTAAAAACAATATGAAAGATCAATGAAACTGAGAGTTGGTTCTTTGAAAAGATTAACAATGTGGGTAAACCTTTAGCCAAACACCAAGAGAAAAAGAGGACTCAAATGAATAAAATCATAAGTGAAGAAGGACAAATAACAATCAATACCACAGAAAGAGAAAGGACTATAAGGGAATATTATAATGCATTATATGCCAGATCAGGAAGGAATAGTAGAAAATCTGGACAGACCAATTACTAGTAATGAAATTGAATCAATAAACAAACAAACAAAAATTCCCAACAAATAGAATCCTGGAGCAGATGGTTTCACAGATGAATTTTACTATTTTTTTTAAGATTTTATTTATTTATTTGACAGGCAGAGATCACAAGTAGGCAGAGAGGCAGGCAGAGAGAGAGGAAGGGAAGCAGGCTCCCTGCTGAGCAGAGAGCCCGATGTGGGGCTCGATTCCAGGACCCTGGGATCATGACCTGAGCCAAAGGTGGAGGCTTTAACCCACTGAGCCACGCAGGCACCCCTGCATTTTACTATTTAAAGAAGAGTGTATATATCTATTCTTCTCAAACTATTCCAAAATATAGAAGAAAAAGGAAAACTTCCAAATTAATTCTACGAGGACAACATTATCCTAATACTACAAACAAAGACACTAAAACAATAACAACATCATCCCCAACACAAAACAAAACCCCTACAGGCACATATATCTGATAAATATAGATATAAAAAATCCCCAACAAAATTAGCAAATTGAATTCAACAATACTTTAAAAAATAATCTACCAAGATCAAGTAGGATTTACTTTAGGTATGCAATTATAGTTTAATAGCCACAAAATAATGATACATATTAACCAGAGAAAGGATAAAAAATATATGATCATCTCAGTAGATGCAGAGGAAGCATTTGTCAAAGCACAACATCCATTCATGATCAAAACTCTCTACATAATAGGTTTAGAGAAAACATACCACAACATAAAAAAGGCCAAATATGAAAAACCCACAGCTAACATCATACCAATGGTAAAAGATGGAAACCTTTTTAAGATCAGGAACAAAACAAGAACGTTCACTCTCATTATTATTGAACACAGCACTGGAAGTCTTCACTGTAGCATCAGACAAAAGGGAAAAAAGAAAAGGCATCCAAATTAGTAAGCAAGAATCAAACCTGTCACTATTTGCAGATGACATGATACTATGTATAGAAAACTCTAAAGACTCCACCAAGAAACTCTTAGAACTGATAATTCCACAATGTTTTAGGATACAAAATTAACATACAGAAATCTGCTGCATTCCTGAAAGAGCAGAGAAATTAAGTAAACAATCTCATTTAAAACTGGACCAAAAAGAAGAAAATATTAAGAATAAGCTTAACCAAGTATGTGAAAGACCTGTAGTTTGGAACCTATAAAACACGATGAAAGACATTGCATGGATTGGAAGAATTAATGTTGTTAAAATATCTATACTATTCAAAACAATCTATAGATTCTGTGCATTCCCTACTAAAATACTAACAGCAGTCTTCACAGAAGTATAACAAATAATCCTAAAATTTGTATGGAACCAAGAAAGACCCTGAAGAGCCAAAGCAGGCTTGAGAATAATCATCTCAGATTTCAAGATGTACTATAATCTTATAAAAATCAAAACAGTAGGGTCCTGGCACAAAAATGGACACATAGATCAATAGAACAGGATAGTGAGCCCAGTATTAAACCCATGTTTATCTGGTCAATTAATCTGTGACAAAGGAAGCAAGAATATACAAGGGGGAAATGACGGTCTCCTCAATAAATGGTGCTAGGAAAACCAGACAACTATGTGCAAAAGAATGAAAATGGATTACTTCCTTCCACCATATTCAAAAATGAACTCAAAATGGATTAAAAATCAAAATATAAGACCTTAAACCTGAAGAAAATATAGGCAGTAATCTCTTGGACATTGGCCTTAGCAGCATATGTATGAATATGTCTAATAAGGAAAGGGAAACAAAAGTAAAATAAACTCTTGGAACTACACTGAAATAAAAAGCTTTTGCACAGCAAAGAAAACCATCAACAAAGCAAAAAGGCGACCCAGTGAATGGGAGAAGGTATTTGTAAATGATATATGCAGTAAGGGGTTAATATCCAAAACATATAAAGAACTTACACAATGTAACACCACCACCAAAAATATGAGATTAATAAATGGCTTTCTTTAGGACTTGGCATCTAAAGAGGATGGGTAACAGACACATGAAAAGATCCTCTGTATTACTAATCCTTAGGGAAATGCAAATCAAAACCTAGAGTGCATTATGCTGAGTGAGATAAATTAGAAAAAGACAAATACTGTATGGTCTCACTTATATATGGAATCTAAAAGCAACACAAATAAAACAAAAACTTAGCTCATAATAGAATAGATTGGTAGTTGTCAGGAGCAGGGGTTGCATGGCCAAATATGAAGGTGGTCAAAAGGTATAAATTCAGTTTTAGAGTAAAGAAGACATGGGGCTGTAATATACATAATAGTGACTATAGTTAATAATACTGTATTGTGTATTTTAAAGTTGCTAAGTGATTAGGTCTTAAAATTTCTTACCACAATAAAAAATTATAACTATGTATGGTCACATCTATTAGACTTATTTAAAAAGTCACATTTTTTAATCTATGAATGCATAATGGCAGATTAATTATAATTTGAAGTTATTATGCCACCTTTTCTATTTCAATGGTATACAGGATGAAAATGACTTAGGCAATCAATGATAGACTCTAAATTATAATACGTATGACTATTAAAATTAGACCCATAAAGGTTAAAAGAGAAATCAGAATGGCTAAATTTTATATCTGCTTATAATATTTCCATAGAAAAATAAACTTTAATCCTTAAATACTGTGACTATTTATTTTATTTTACTTTGAATTGAGAAGTCTGTCATGTGAGAAAAGAGGCATTTGGCTGAATGAAATTTTATATAGGTGCATGTCAATTTCTGACCTTTCAAATTGAAAATATCTTAAAACTTTGCTGGCTTGTCAGAAAGAAAAGAGCTCCATTGAAAAATTCTAACACATGGGACTCTCAAAAATCTAAATTACCATATATTTATTTTTTGACAAAATATTTTGTGAGAAAGCAAAGTAACTCATCAAAGACAATTATATGGTGTCCCACTATATAGAAGATTGATGATATAAATAAAACATGCACCATGTTTTAGTATCTTTTAATTTGCACAGCTTTAAATTGTTTTTCCAAGTTGACAATACTATAGACATTTTTAGAGACAACTGTCCATTTAAAAAAGAACTCAATTATTCAGTGTTACTGTACTTAATGGAATATATGTGAAATTTCCTATGTAGAAAATTAACAGAAGAGAAATTTAGTTCAAAACAAATAGGTCCAATTTGAATTTTCAACTCATAGAAATCCATATCTACAGACAGATGACTTAGGCTTTCTGTGAATTTTAATATTTTTTAAAGATTTTAATTATTTGAGAGAGAATGAGAGAGCACCTGCATGTACACACGAATGGTGGGGAAGGGCAGAGGCAGAGGGCCAGAGAGAATCTCAAGCAGACTCCACACTGAGCACAGAGCCTGACTCAGGGCTCAATCCCAGGACCCTGAGATCATGACCTGAGCTGAAACAGGAGCTGGACATTCAACAGACTGAGCCACCCATGTACCCCTGAATTTTAATATTCTAAATGCAAATTTTAATATTCTAAACTCTAAGATTGTTAGTCTGTATGGTATGTTTTCTTTTGTAAACAGTTGAAAGGAAATGGATATATATATATATCTCTCTTCATGGATAAATATGATCAACAGATAAGTTTCAACTATTCAAAGTTGAACATGCTTCTTGGCAAAGTTTCTGGAATTTTCATGTTGGGTGCATAGCTATAATCCTCTTACTGTGGAACCAATATGCACTTACTAAAATACTGTCAGCAGAGAAAAAACAATTAGAATATAAAACTATTATCAAGGAACTGGTGATCTCTCATGATGGCTAAAACAGCAAAAAACTACAAGTGAAATATAATAAAACATTCACAGGTAAAATATCCTCAGAAGATTCATCATCTCGGTCATATACTTCTGAATGTTTGGCAGCACTGAAATACCCCCAAGCCAGTCTCCTCTGCCATTTCTAGTTCAGGTACATTTTGTTGTGTTAAATGACCCCAAATACCAGTCCCTGCTACTGTCCATGTGGACTTAGACTGCAGGAACTCATCATTAGAAATCCTGGATTACTACTTAACATAGAGTGATGCTGGAATTTAAAGTCAGATGAAAAAAAGAACATCCACTTATTTAATAAACCTTTAATACCCTTTATCA
Organism: Taxidea taxus jeffersonii; assembly: GCA_003697995.1. NCBI lineage: Eukaryota > Metazoa > Chordata > Mammalia > Carnivora > Mustelidae > Taxidea > Taxidea taxus. The sequence goes on along the minus strand of RCUC01161881.1, from coordinate 18,541 downwards.
TAATATTTACTCACATGGAAGTGAAATCACTGTAAACGTTAGCTACAGCATTGTCCATAGTACTTGTTTTTTTATCAAAACAAGAGCATTAGTTCCTAGAACTATATAATGATAGTTTTGAATGTTTTAAATCCATAGAAGAAGCTAAGCGTGGGAGACAAAGAGAAAATGGGGAAAAAAATCTGAACTATTTTGTGACAATAAAGTGATTGTAGAAAAACAAAGAATCTAATTTTTCATTCATAAATAAATGGAAAGAAGCAGATCGTTTGGAAGAAGTGTAAGGGAACACTTTAAATGCAGTGATGTTTGTGTTCAGCCTATTTATACAGGGTGTAAGTCACAGAGCACTCCTTAGAATGGATAAGGCCTGGCCTTTCCAAGCGTTCAGCATCACAATGAGAATACTGCTGTTAGCTTTTAAAAAGACAATGAAGTTGTAGAATTTAGGTGTTGATAGTAAACTTCCCCTTAACAAATATGGAACAAAATATCTGCTTACAAGGCCTACCACTCAGACTGTCCACAAAAATTTTCTAGTTACATCTCTTTGGGCTCTTAAATTTTTACCTTTTGTTTTTGTACCTTTAAATCAGGTGGTTTATCTTCTTAATTCTTGACAGTATTTGAATTGACAAGATGTCCCATGTCTGAAAAAGAACGTTCCTTTATTTGTGTTACGGCTTTTTTCTAGTTAAGCATAAAAGACAATATAGAATCCTTCGGCTCTAGTGATGGACAGATTTGTTAAGGTGTGTGTTTCAGTGTGTGGAGGAGGGATTATCATTTGTTTCTACAAAGGTAAGCATGTCATTTAACTAGGTCAGTAAACAGGGAGATTTTACGGGAGTTACCCGAATTGTCCACCTTCAGTAGGTAAAAAAATTCCAGCTGAGAAACGACAAAGCCTATGGATCCATCATGAAGACAGCTGAAAAGAATGAATTGGCCATATCACCGTTCAGTTTGGCAGCTCCATGAAGAAATACATGTTGTTACATTTGTTTCAGAGAGAAGCTTCATTTAATTCTTGTAGAGAATGACAACTTTTGTTGTATGTTTTCACTTTCCAACTTTGTTTTAGAACATGAAGTCCTTCAGGTATAAAAATGAAAGGACATTGAATCAAAAAAATTAATAAGCATGAACAATTAGATCTATCAGTGAGGTGTTATGAACTGCTTGATACGGCAATAAAGGGAATCATACATGCTTTCAAATTCCTTCAGAGTCAAAAATTGCTACTCAGGTCTCAATTCTGAGTTATTGGGGGCAATAATGCATATCTTTTTTACTTAATGAATATAGCAATGAGTATTTTCTATAACCAATTCAGTGCTGAAGGAACGATGTAATAGAGGAAACAGAAATATCTTCTATTTTTAAAGCTGGAAACTGACCAAAGATTTTATTTTTTATCTTGTGCAAGTATTTGTAAATTATCAAACAAATGTGTTCATTTTAAATTCTGTAATAAAATAGACCTTACAGGAGGCACATAGTTATCCAGAGGCACTGTAAAACAGTACGGTTTCTAATATTTTATATGATATATACCAAAAACTTGAACATATTCCATGAAAAAAATAGTCTGTTTTTCATACATATGAATCCATAAGCTGAAGGAAAGTAAACTTTGTTTTATATTGATGTTCTTTACTCTTTTTTTTTTGGACACCATTACATTCTGCTCAGTTCTAAGTACAGTATTCCGTGGAGGATTAATTTTCTATGTCTGGGTCAATAGAAAGCTTTCTGGTTCAAATATTTATTTCACAGTTACTTTATTGAAAACAGGCAATGTTTTCTGTGATGTCCATACCAGTAGAAACTCAAAAGAGTATAGAGAAAAAACATTGTCAAGGTTAAAGTGGCTAGTTCCTAAACTAATAATTACAGTTAATCACATTAAGGCATTGTCCCCATTCTAGGGATTAATAGCACTGTTTTAGCTTAGATGAGAGGTTAGTATAATTCTTTATAATTCTTTGCATTAAAATAAGTTCTGGCTGGAGAGAACCAGTAACATTTCCTAAAAAAAGTTTCTTAACTTTGGGTTCTGTTTAATGTATGTATGAACACTTGAGAGTCTCTAAAAGAATTGCCTTATATTCAACAGTTTCCCCACTATCACAGTAAAAAGCATATAACTATATGTTTAACGTCTATTTCTTTAATTAAATAGAATACAATAGGAAGTTAAAATTCAAAGATCTGCTTTTTAAAATGATTGTATAGATCACAATATTACTATCTAATAAAACAGGCAATATATAATGAAAAATAGAAGAAAACTGAATTTTTAATGGTTTAAAGAAATTATTTATCAAAGTCCACCAGGAGAACATTAAAATAAAATGCCGAAAAGATGCTTAATAACTTATTGCACATGGGATAATCTGCCATTTGGATAAGATTTCTTATCATTCATAACTCTGTTCACTTCCAAACTACAAGTAACACAAACTATGTGCATTTGGCAAAAACAACTCATTGCTAAATCTTCTAATTACCATTTCTAGAATGTTTTTAAAAAACAAAACCTGGGGTGCCTGGGTGGCTCAGTGGATTAAGCCGCTGCCTTTAGGCTCAGGTCATGATCTCAGGGTCCTGGAATCGAGCCCAGTGTCAGGCTCTCTGCTCTGCGGGGAGCCTGCTTCCCCCTCTCTCTCTGCCTGCCTCTCTGCCTACTTGTGATCTCTGTCTGTCAAATAAATAAATTAAATCTTAAAAAAAAACCAAAAAACAAAAACAAAACCTACATTACCTCTATCATTTTCCTTGATGACAAGTAATCACATTAATCCATGATGTTTTATACTTTACCCATTGTTTTACTCATGTGTTAATGAAACTCATCTGTATGATAGACTTTTAGATACATGAATATATCAGCTTTTTTAGTTTTAAAAAATCTGTTATTTTAGATATCTAACATGAACAGAGATGAAAAGTCTAAGTTAAATATATCTTTCATGCACACAAAATTATTTGCTTCTGCATCTTTCCAGAAATTTGTAATTATAGTAGTACCTTTTTTTCCCCAAAATTTAATTCATGGATTTTACTTTTCCAGATTTACTTAGGAAGACTGTGATAGATACTGCAATAGAGAGGACAAATTCAATAAAAGATAACAGATGGGTTTCTGGAGGGGAGGTAGGTGGGGGGATGGGATAATTGGGTGATGGGCATAAAGGAGGGCACTAATACAATGAACAGTGACTGTTATATGTTATGTGTAACTGATGAATCACTAAATTCTAACCCTGAAGCTAACAATACACATTAACTAACCTGAATTTAAATTTAAAAATTTTTTAAAAAATTAATGGGTGATAACTAGAAAAAAGAGAACAAATTAAAGGGATTCTATATAATCCATGTTAAAATCTAGGCAAATTTTAAAACAATTTTAATATAGTGAAAAATATTTGACACTTTATTCATAAGAATATAAAATTACTTTCCTAAATTTAGAAATTGAAACTTTAGTGGTTTCCAAATGCTATTCAAGGGGACCAGCTATATCAGAATTATCGGGGCAATTTTTAAAAATGTAACTCCTGGGGGCACCTGGGTGGCTCAGTTGGTTAAGCACCTGCCTTTGGCTCAGGTCACAATCCTGGGGTCCTGGGATCAATCCCAGTGCCAGGCACCCTGATCAGCAGGGCATTTGTGTCTTTCTCTCCCTTGCCACTCCCCATCTTTTGCGCACTCTCTCTCTCAAATACATACATACATACATACATACATACATAAATAAATAAATAAAATGTTTTTTAAAAAGTGTAATTCCTGGCCTGCTCCCATGATTTAATATGCTGAGGTAGATCAGGGATTCTATAAATTTTAATGATTCTTAAGTTTTCTGATTCCCAGATTTAAAAATTATTGTACTATTTTCTCTCATAACTTCTTTCAAATTAAAATGCTACATAACTTTAAAATGTCTTGTTAAATTTGTCCACATTTACTTTTGTATGCATTGTTATTGTTCAACTTATTTTAAAGCAGCATGTGATTATAACAGATTATTTTTTTCAAAATTCACAATGATTTGATTCAATATTCCTAGAAAATGTTTCTTGGCTCTCATGTAGGTAGCAATAGGAATGCCTTTCTTCTGGAACAGCACACATTAAATGACTCCTGTGAGGAAAGCCATGTGGGTCACAGGGGAGATAAGTGGGATCTAGGCCCAGTTTTGGGCACCAGGACAAATGAGCCTAACATGACCTTGTTCCACATCGGGAACTGCTTCACCCTGCTCTACTTCCTCTACTTCATCACCTACAAGGTCAGCAGCCTGAGTACTACACCTTCTGGAAACGCATGCAGGCTAGGGTCACCCACTTCTTTGTGCAGCCATGCAAGATGCTGTCCTTGGCCATTTTTTCCCCCACCTGGGAGGTTGGCATCTGTGACTTCATTGGGGAGTTCATGAAGTGAGAGTGGATGTAGTAGACCTGGGAGACCTAAAACGTGTCATGTCCTTGAGTGCAGGCATGGAGGAACACAAGATCATGGTTGCTGCTCTGGGCTGGGCCAACCCCGAGCTCACTGTATCCTGCTGAATTCCCCTTTTGGGTTGGAGCTCTGGGCTTTGAGTTTGACTGATGTATCTCCTGATGTGCAATGATTCCAACATCAGTTTGGTCCATTACATTGTTATATCTGTCCAGGTCTGAATGATAACTTGCTACAACCTAGTTTTCTGCCAGCAGTACTCCTACTGATGTTCCTTAGCATCTACAACACCTTTGTCACAGAGAACTTCATCCATGTCTGTTCCTTGGGCAGCTGGCCACACTGTGGTAGTGACAAGACTGCTGGTCCTCAGCACCCTGGCTTTCTATGTCACTGTTGTCAACATGCACTCTTAGGTATCGTCTACCAGACACTCACATACCCCTTCCTGGCTTCCAGGTTTCAGTGAACTAAACAGTATTTCTAAAGTTAAAGAATAAAAATAATAATTAAAAAAAATGGCTCATGAGGCTCACGAGATTGCACTCACTACCTGGGAATATCTTTCAATGCCAATCACTTTGTTCATTATATTATAAAATTAACATATTAATTCTTCATACACCTACTTTTACATACACACAATAGGCCTAGTTGGACTCTCCCCATGTTTTCTGTCTGAAAGAAAAAAAAAAAAAAGCTGCCAAGGAATGGGCTGTCTGCTGGACTCAGTTGAATAAGTCAATATACTCTGTCTAGATGTCATCAGTTTGTGACTTTTAAAGCAAATTAAAAAAGTTAATGATTAATAAAACAATTTGAGACAACTGTGCATATAGGGATTAGAGGGAAATAAGAATTACTGTCACATAATAGGGGAAAGTTACTGAAATCAATTGATGGGGGTTAGAACCAAGCAATCTGCTTTCGTGAACTTAGGAAAACTGTATAATGTAGATCTTAATAATCTCCTTAAGAAAATTAAGTGAGTCTTTAATGTGAAAACATACAAATATTATCCAGAATGGGGGGTCCTGGCATTTAACCATCATTATCACATTATATAGGCAATCTGTTGTGTCATCTGTGACGGAGATAAAACCTGCAAACTTAATACAAGAGGAAAAGCATTTTATTGCTCAGCATGAATGTTTTCAGTATTACGTGGTTGTCCACTCTACATCATTAATGTCAGCTTTAGGGTAGAATATGCTTCAACCTTTTGTGACTATTTTTATGTCATCAGTGAGGAGAACTTAGAATTATATTTCTATACATTTATCAAATAATGCCAAACAGTAATATTTACTTAATGAATATTTAACAATCTAATATTGGTGGCAACAATATGACATTGAACTTATCATGCACAAAGATGCGATGCTTTAAAAAAATGCTTGCATTATAATCTACTATACAAATATATTTAGAGCTTATGGTTTTTCCTTCACAGAAAAAGGCAGAGTGCTGTATATTTGGACATTTGATTGTCACATTTTTGGATTATTTATTTTTATTATTATTTTTTAATTTACCTATTTATTTTAGATGATAATTCCATGTGTTCCAAGTATTTGTTAAACAGATCTAGTTGAAATAAAATTTTTTATATTTCTAAGTAATGGTGTTTTTTAAACTTATAATTAATGTCAGAATGGATTTAATCACAATATTCCACAATTAGAAATAATTATTTGATAGTGAATACTTCAGCTCTGAATCAAATATGAGATTTGACTCGTTCTCTATTCTTTTTTTTTTTTTCAACTTTTCATTCTACTTTGATATGACTCGTTCTCTATTCTAACAATACTGTATTTCTCCTCTGTATCTCAGTGGGTACAAGTAAGATATTTAACTTTGTATGTTATCAGAGAAACTCCAAATTAATTCTTTAGGTCATTGCCATTGAAAAAATATTAAAATGTGAAATAAAGGTTATTACTGTGACAAAGAGGAGCTCTGAACATTGATAGCCATTTGGGTTTAATATTGTTAAATGAGGCCACATTACCGCTATAACAGTTGGCTGTCTAATAAGCTGGAATATCTCATCAGGAATATTATAACAAGATGTGCTCTGAAGAGTCTGTTGGAAAACAATCGCTTGATATAGCTCATTTAAGGTTCAGTACCATCACCCTCATTTGCCTCTTCTATTGTGCCTATTTCTTCAGGGTTAGCAATGAGAATGAAGCATCATACCCTTATCAGTCTCTGGCACCCTGACTTCATCAGGGTTTTGATGAGTCCCCATAGAAGGTATGTTTTGCTGAAAGATATCACGATTATCAACAAAAGGAAGCAGGATGGCAAATGAAGTTGGGAGAAATTGCTCAAATACAGAATGGAAATATAAAGCTTATTAATTCAGTGACATTTCAGAGTCTGTTAAGCACTGGCCATCAAAGCAATGAGTATGTTATATTTATGCATTTCAGGGTCCAGTCTCAAGGTTTTGTGAATCTAAAACTATCTTTTGGATATATCACTATTTTTTTAAAATACAGAGGCACATAAAAATGTACCACCTGGAGATATATATATATATAAATTGGGATATCAGGTATTTTTCAGAATAAAAATATACTCATTGTAAATAAATGCTTTTTATATAAAACTCTATATACAGGACTACAACTTTGAGTCATTTTTAGAATGCTTCAGATTACAGATTTCTGTGTAATATTAATTAGGAAAAATATAAAAATTTGAATATCAATACTGCCATAGATCTTATAAAAATAATCTTTTCATTTAAAAGTTATATGTAATTTCAGTGACTCATAGTATACTACTTAGGATTTATATTCCATTACCTCTTCTAGGTTACTTTACATAAAATCCTGCATATTATAGTAGTGTGCAAATTAAGTTTCCAGAAATCTAATACATACTGTGTTTCTACTTTCAAGGATGAACAAAAAACTATGCATTAAAAATGCATGCTACTGCACTGAAATTTTAAGAGGTTTTTCCTTTTTGGTGTGTTTTATCATTCCCAAAAGTGCAGTGAAGATGTTTGGTTTGAGATTAATAGTATCTCTTGCATTTTCAAGACTGCTTTAAAACTTCCTAGTGTGCAATCTTCATATTTTGTTGATACATCCCTGAAAGAATGCCAGTTCTGCATAAATGAACTAAATTAATTATTTCTGATTCACTGAATCTTACATGAAACTATTTATTCAGTAATATTTGAGAGCCTACTATGTGCCATTTATGTTTAACACTGGAGATTCCAGATATGGAGAAACACAAACAGCCTTTTGTTTGAGGGAGCTTGCTGCTATTAGATGACAGTGAGTGATCAAATAACACACTAATGAAATGGTGATTGCAGACTGAGAAAAACAGTAAAAAAAAAAAGGCAAAAATAGATGATGAAGTATTATAAAATTTTTTAAAAGCTTCTGAGGGATTGATGCTTGAGCTGGTATCTAAAGAACGAAGGCATTTCACTAGGTGAAGTGCCAGTGGGCAATGTGCAAGGGGAAGCATTACAGAGGGAAAAATTAGGACAAAAATCCTGTGATGTGAAGAAGCATGGTACACTTGAGCTACCTAAAGAAGTCTGTGCATCCTGGCAGCAAAGGAAATGGTGAACTTCTACACAACTTTCAAAAAGTATGGTCATTAAGCTAAAAGGAGAAATGAGAAATGAGATGACTCTAGGTAGAACTTGCCATCATGTGTTTGAGGGTGTAGTTTTATTCTTATAAAACTGAAGAGACGTGAGCATATCTGAAGGTCAATGGGACAGACAGTGTGGAGAGACTGATAGAATGCATAAGAAAGACAATATGGTTGTTAAGATAAATTTTTCAGGAAGAAGGTAAAGAATAGAATCCAGTGAGCAAATGGAGGGCATGACTTTTGAAAGAAATAGGATCGATTTCTTCTTTCATAGCAGAGAGGGGAGCCTGGTGGATTCATGGCTACAGTTCTTTCATGACAGTGGGCACCAAGCCTAATGGCTTGACATCCTGGCTCACTTGTCCTGGGGTAATATGAGTCTAGCCTGTAAGATCTCTGCTCGCCTGGACTGAGGGTTGCTAAACAAAGAAATTACTGTCTCATGACTTGTTTGGATATTTTTTATAGAGATAAAATGTTTTCATTCCACAAACATTAACTCTCATTCCTAATTGCATTTCATGGAAGGACAATAAGAGTTAATAAGATGCTACAATAAGATACTCTATATTTCAAAAAGAAAGTATATATTTGTAAAAATGGCCATTCCCCTTTGAACTAAACATTTTAGTCACATCTTTTCTTTCTTCCTGGAGTTATTAAATATCTGACGTAATGACCAGTGCTGCTTCTATGGCAGGTTTGATTTATGCTAAGGTACTAAAAATTATGTTCCTCCAGGGAATGTCAGTGAAATACAGTGCTGCTTGAAATGTGTATGTAAAAATAGATTACATATATTTTTGTTAAAACTTCAAGGTATAATTGGAGATTAGAATTAAGAATGACAAACATTATTAAGAACTATTTAAATTATAGGATAGCAATTGTTTTAATAATGTTTTCAAAAATCAAAGGTTAGTAATTGTGGATGGTTATAATGTCATTACTAGTGGTATAAAATAAAATTAGTAATAAAATTCAAAATATATTTGTTCTAAAGTGAAAAGACTTTAATTTTAAATTAATGTTATATCTGAAAAAGCTATTATCTCTTTTAAGTTTTGTCAGTATAATATAGGAGTTATTTCATTTCTCCATTATACAAGCATCCTTATAAAACCTGCTAGTTTTTATAGGAGCCCACAACACAACTTTTATGCATTGTTTCAATACATTTAAAAAACTCTGTTGGAGAGTATAAAATGTCAAGCAACCCTAGCACAAAGACTTTAATTCTTACCAGGATTTGTGATTACGATGTATATTTAAGATCAGTTAAATGTTCTTAAAGTAACATTGTAAATTACATTTACAGTTTAACTGTTCCCTCTAGAATTAACTGATCTCCTGAAGTCTATTCTCTCACAGACTGGCCTCCTCTAATACTTCACTGAAACAAGTTGTTGCCCAAAACTCAGACAATTGATCCAACTGCAAAATTTGAAACCCAGGTCTTCAGTCATATCATGGAGGGGCTGTTACTTCCCCAGTAATGATTATTAATGTGGTGAATCTTCCACTGGCTTACTGTATCCTATAACTGTCCAGTATTTGTATTTCAGGACTTTATTCATTCTAAATGAAGGCTGAGTGCTACTACCTACCAAAATAACTAGGTTGTGAAAGAATTATGTTACAGCATACCAGCTGTATGTACTAACATATAGCTCAATTAGTTAAGCATCTGCCTTTGGCTCAGGCCCTGCTCAGCGGGGAACCTGCCCCTCCCCACCCTTGTTCCTGTGCTCTATAAATCAATCAATCAATCAATCTCAACTTCTTCTACACAAGGCTACTACTTTCAAGACCACAATACACAGCTGACTTTCTTAATATTAGAAACAGAGAGGTAGACAAAATTAAGAGACAAATATATCCCAAATGAAGGAACAGGACAAAATAACACCAAAATAGCAAATGAAATGGAGATAAGCAACATACTTGAAAAATAATTCAACGTAATGGTCATAAAGATAATCACTAGACTTGAGAAAAGAGTGGAAGTTCTCAGTGAGACCTGTAACAAAGAGGTAGAAAATATAAAGGGAACCAGTCAGGGATGAAGAACTCAGTAACAAAAAATACACAGAAAGAATCCACAGCAGATTAGAGGATTCAGAAGAATGGATCAAAGGCAACCATGCTGAACAAAGAGAAAAAAGAATAAAAAATGAGACCAGGTTAAGGAAACTTGACAACATTATCAAGTGCAATAGCATTCACATTATAGGGATCCTACAAAGGGAAGAAAGAGAGAAGGGGACAGAAAATTTATTTGAAGACATAATAGCTGAAAATTTCCATACTCTGGAGAAGGAAACAGACATTCAGATCCAGAAGGCATAGGCTCTTAATAAGATCAACCAAAAGAGGTCCACACCAAGACAAATAATCATTAAAATGGCAGGAAGGAGTGATAAAGAGAGAATTTTAAAAGTAGCAGGAGAAAAGAGAACAGTGATATAGCAAAGGAAACCCCGTAAGGCTATTACTGATTTTCAACAGAAACTTTGTAGGCTAGACAGGAGTGGTGTGGCATGATATATTTAAAACGCTAAAAAGAAAAAAACAAGCAAACAAAAACCTATAACCAAGAACATTCTAGCAAGGTTATCATTGAGAACAAAAAAGAGAGTTTCCCAAACCGAAGCAAAAGGAGTTCATCAGCCTCACATGAAACACTGAAGTAATTCTTTTAATTTTTTTTTAAGATCTATTTGAGAGGGATGGGGAGGTTTGAGATTTATTTGAAGAGAGGGAGAGAATCTCAAGTGACTCCCTATTGAGCATGGAGCCTGATATGGCGCTAGATCTCATGACCCTAACATCATGATCTGAGCTGAAATCAAGAGTTGCATGCTTAACTGACTGAGCCAGCCAAGTGTCCCTGAAAGAATTATTTAAGTAGAGAAAAGGCCATATCTAGAGGTAAAAAATTATGATTAGAAAAAATTTCACAGATAAATGCAAACATATAATAAAGGTAGTAGTTTAATTACTTAAAAAACCACTGTGAGAGTTAAATACAAAAGTATTAAAATTAAATATATCTATCTACATAAATCAATTAATGGAAACAGAAAATATATAAAATATGGCATAAAATACATACATAAAATATAAAAGAGGGATTAAAACTTAGTGCTTTAGAAGATATTCAAACTTAAGCAACCATTAGCTTAATATAGACACTCTACATATAAGATGTTATATATGAACCTGACAGTAACCATAAATAAAAAATTTATAACAGATGCATAAACAATCAAAGGAAAGGGATTCAAGCATAACATTATGGAAAGCCATCAAACTACAAGGAAAGAGACCAAGAGATGAAACTAAGAAGAACTACAGAAACAACCAGAACAAAAGTAACCAAATGGAAATAAGAACATACCTGTCAACAACTACTTTAAACGTAAATGGATGAAGTGTTCCAATCAAAAGACAAAGTAGTTCCAGTTTAAGATGGCAAGACAGGAAGACTATGAACTTACCTCCTCCATGGAGCACACCAAATTATACCTATTAATAGAACAATTCCTCCTGAAGAAGAATGGATGGCTAACTGAACAGTTATTGAACCAAGACAGAATGACAAAAGAACAGCAAGAGAGACAGAGAAATGGTAACAAAGGGAACCCCTACCCCAGTTATTATGAAAGACAGTGAAGAGGGATAGTACTGAGGGACCAGGAACTGATCCCTCTGTCCTTGGGCAAAGAAAAAAAAAAAAATCCATAGTTTAAAAGTGCAACTAGCATATAAAATAGAGAACACTAGAACTCTGCCAAGTGGCTGAGGAGCTGCTGGAAAGTCCTTCAGGGCAGAGGAATGGAGAATACCAAAGCAGGACCTGGACACCATAATGGGCAAAGCCAGTCATCTTAGTGGACTTAAAAATTTAAGTGAGCCAAGGATCCACAAGCCCTAGTCACACTGGGGCACAAGAAAAGAAGCTAGGACTTAAAAGGGCTGAGGATGTATGGGAAAACTCTTTCTTCCTCTTCCTTAAAAGCACAGACTGAGCAGGGTCTGGCTTATAGGCTCACAGTAAGCTTGGGACCTCAGTGAGCCCAGGGTCCACAAGTCTATACCAGCTGCCCTGTGGTACTGGGGCACAAAAATACAAGCTATGGTTTTACTTTAAAGAAATTAATCTTGTCATGTTTTGTTTTCTTATTCTCTTAATTTTTTAAATATTTTTCTTCTTTTATTTCTCCTCTATTTATTGTTATTATTTCTTCATCCTTTCTGTAAAAAGCCATGGTGTGAAAGGGTAACTAGCATATACAGCCACAGTGCCAGCTAGCTAGCAAAAGTCACAAAGCACATGCAGTCTGCATAGTTGACACCATACACAAAAACGATTCCTTCACGTTTAGGATAAGTAGTCATTTCACCTAATCCACAGAAACAAATACAGAAAGCTAAGCAAAATGGGGGCACAGAGTAATATATTCCAAAAGAAAGAAAAGGGGGGAAAAAAACCTCAGGAAAAGAACTAAATCATATAGTGATAAGCAATATGCCTGATACAGAATTTAAAGTAATAATCATAAAGATACTATCCAGGTGGGAGAAAACAGTGGAAAAATTCACTGAGTTCTGTCCTACCTCAAGAAACAAATCAAATAAAAAATCTAACCTGTCCTACCTCAAGAAAAAAATCAAATAAAAAATCTAACCTTACACCTGAAAGAACTAGCAAAAGAAGAGCAAAGCCCAAAGTGAGAAGAAAGGAAATAAAGATTAGAGCAGAAATAAATAACATTCAGACTAAAAACTAACCAAAAACGGACACCTGGGTGGCTCAGTTGGTTAAGCGGCTGCCTTCCGCTCAGGTCATGATCCCAGCGTCCTGGAATTGAGTCCCACATCGGGCTCCTTGCTCGGCAGGGAGCCTGCTTCTCCCTCTGCCTCTGCCTGCCTCTCTGTCTGTGCTCGCTCTATTTCTCTCTCTAACTAATAAATAAATAAAATCTTTAAAAACTAACAAAAAAAGAAAAGAAAAGAAAAAAAAGAAAAGAAGAAAAAAGAGAGAAGGAAAAAAAAAAGAGAAAAGAAACCAAGAGCTGGTTCTTTGAGATTAAAAAAAAAAAAAAAAAGACAAACCCTTAGCCAGACTCATCAAGAAAAAAAGGACCTAAGTGGAGCCAGAAATAAGGCACAGTAACAACTGAAACCTCATAAATACAAAGGACTGTAAAAGTATAATATGAAAAATCATATGCCAACAAATTGTACAATCTAGAAGAAATGGATAAAATGGATAATTTCCTAGAAGTATCCAATATCCCAAAAGTGAATCAGGAAGAAATAGAAAATCTGAACAGATCAATTACAAGTAATGAATTAGTAAAAAAAGAAAAAAAAAAACTACCAAAAACTAAAGGTCCAGATAAAGAGCCAGGTGGATTCAGAGATGAATTTTACCACATTTAAAGAAGAGTGAATACTTATTCTCCTCAAATATTCCAAAAAAATAGAAGAAAAAGAAAAGCTTCCAAATATATTCTACAACCAGCATTATCCTCATAACAAAACCAGATGAAGAACACCCCCTACACACACACACACACACACACACTCTAAAGGTCAATATCCCTGATGAACATAGATACAAAAATCCTCAATAAAATATTAGCAAACTACACACAATGTTAAAAGATCACTTCGTTAAAAATGTTAAAAAATCCAACCACATTTAGGTTGGATTTATTCCTGGGAGGCACAGATGGTTCAATATTGGCATTCAATTAAGGTCATATACTACATCAACAAAATAAAGGATAAAAGTCATTACTATATCAATAGATTCTCAAAAGAACTTGAGAAGATTCAGCATCCATTCATGGTAAAAACACTCTACAAAATGGTGTTAAAGGGAACATACCTCAACAAAGTGAAGGCCATATATGAAAACCCACTACTAACATCATACTCAATGGTGAAAAACTGAGAGCTTTCCCTCTGAGGTCAGGAACAAAACAAGGATGTCCACTCTCACCACTTTTATTCAACATAGCACTGGAAGTTCTAGCCGCAGCAATCAGAAAAGAAAAAGAAATGAGGCATCCATATTGGAAAAGAGGAAGTCAAACTGTCACTGTTCACAGACAACATTATACCATATATAATCTCCTAAAGATTCCATGAAAAATGATTAGAATAAACAAATTCAGTAAATTGGTAGGATACAAAATGGATATTCAGAAATTGGTAGTGTTTCTATATACTAACATCCAAGCTTTCAGAAAAAAAATTAAAAATACAGTACCATTTCCAATTGTACCAAAAAGAATACTAAGGAATAGGGGTGCCTGGGTGGCTCAGTCAGTTAAACATCTGCCTTCAGCTCATTCATGATCTCAGGTTCCTGTGACTGAGCCTCATGTATAGCTCCCTGCTCAGTGGGGAATCTGCTTTCTCCCTCTGCCCCTCCCCCTTCTCATGCTCTTTCTCTCTCAAATAAATACATAAAAGTCTTTAAAAAAAGAATACCTAGGAACAAATTTAAACACTGATAAAAGAATTGAAAATGAAACAAACAAATGGAAACATTCCATCCTCATGGATTGGAAGAATTAATGTCATTAAAATGTGCACACTATGCAAAGCAATCTACAGATTTAATGCAATCCCTATCAAAATGCCAACAGTGCTTTTCACAAAACTAGATTAATCCTAAAATTTGTATGGAACCACAAAGACCATAAATAGCCAAAGAAATCATGAGAAAGAAGAACAAACCTGGAGATATCAAAATTTTAGATTTCAAGGTATACTAAAAAGTGATAGGAAGGAGAACAGTATGGTACTGGTACAAAAACAGACACATAGATCAATGGAACAGGATAGAGACCCCAGAAATTAAACCCACATTTATATGGTCAATTAATCTGTTATAAGGGAGACAAAAAACAATGGAGAAAAGAGTCTTTTCAATACATGGTACTCAGAAAACTGGACAGCTGCATGCAAAACAATGAAATGGAACTATTTTCTAACTCTATACACAAAAATAAACCTATAAAATTCATCACTAACACTACCAAAAAAAATTGATTAAATAATGTGCAGAAATGGGCAGAGGACCTGAATAGACATTTTTTCCAAAGAAGACATACAGATGATCAACAGACACATGAAAAAAATGCTCAACATCACTAATTATTAAGGAAATGCAAACCAAAAGCACAATGAGATACACTTCGCAACTGTCAGAATGGTTAAAATCAAAAGGGTGAGAAGAAGTGTCGACAAGGTTATGGAGAAATAGGAACTCTTGTGCACTCTTGGTGGAAACGTAAATTGGTAAAGTCAATGTGGAAAACAGTATGGGGGGGGTTCCTCAAGAAGATAAAAATAGAAATACCATATGGTCCAATAATTTCACTACTGGATTATCCAAGAAAAATGAAAACACTAACTCAAGAAGATATATGCATCCCTTTATCTACTATAGCATTATTTATGAGAGCAAAGACATGGAGGCACCATTAAGTGCCCATTCATAGAAAAATGGAGAAAGAAGATGTGGTATATATACAATGAATATTGCACTGTCATAAGAAGGTAAGATCATGCCATTTGAGAGAACATGAATGGATCTAGATGGTATTCGGCTTAGTGAAATCAGTCAGACTAAGAAAGACAAATACCATTTGACTCCACTTTTAAATGGAACCTAGAATAAATAAATAAACAAAAAGCAGATTCAGAACTATAAATGCAGAGAACTGATGGTTGCCAGAGGGAATGGGTTTTGGGCAAAATGGGTGATGGGAAGAGACACAGGCCTCCAGTTATGCAATGATTAAATCATGGGAATAAAATAAAATTCAGAGCATAAGAAATACGGTAAAAGAACAAAAAACAAAACAGTTATTTTAAAACTGATTTTCTGCTTTATAAATAGTACTTCAATCAGAATGTATTATTTTTTGTTGATAGCTGCATGTGATCTCAAGAATCTTTGAAAAACTGAAAAGCAGAACTGAGCTCATTATTAATCAACCATACCATCAGACTTAAATATTACCTATATCTGTTTCTGCATATCCAAATATTTCATCTCTAAGTAGCACATTTAATAGTATGTGCTTTTTACAAACAGAATATTATTCAAAAAATTTTTCAATAACACATATTTCATAAGGAACTTAACAGGCATTTATAGCTTGAGAAAATATGAAAAAAATACTTCATCTTCAGTCTGAAAAATGGTTTGTAGTATCTAGCAGGATTGCCAAATTATGGCCTGAGGGTCAAATATAGCCCTCTGCCTGTTGGATAAGTAAGGTTTTATTGTAATACACACACAAAATTCTAGTATGCAGTCACAGTTCTGAAAAGAATTAAAGGAGTTAATACATGTAAAAACACTTAGAATAAAACCATGGTATATAGAAGGTATTAAACCAAAGACAAAGTGCAACTGAATGGATAAAAAATGAAACCCATCTATATGCTGTCTAGAAAAGACTCATTTCAGGTGTAAAAACACATATGCACTGAAAATGAAGCCATGGAAAAATATATACCATACAGATGAAAGTGAAAAGAAATCCAGGGTACCAATATTTTTAATCAGACAAAATAGACTTTAAAATAAAGACTGTAATAAGAAACAAAGGACACTACATTATCCTAAAGGAACAAATCATCAAGAGGATATAGCAAATTATAAATATCTAGGTACCCAACACAGGAACACCTAAATAAAGCAAATATTAACAAATATAAAGGGGGAAATTGACAGTAATACAGTAACAGTAGGGGACTTTACCACCATACACATCAATGGATAGATCATCCAGATATAAAATCAACCAGGAAACAGTGGCTTTGAATGACACTTTAGACCAGATGAACCTAACTGATATATACAGAACATCTCATTCAAAAAGAGCAGAATACACATTCTTTTCAAAAGAACATGGAACATTCTCTAGGACAGATCACATGTTAGGCCACAGTACAAGTCTCAATAAATTAAAGAAGACTGAAATCATACCAAGCAACTTTTCTAACTAAAACAGTATAAAACTAGAAATCACTTAAAAGAAATAATATGGAAAGAACACAAATACATGAAGCTAAATAACATGCTATACTAAACAATGAATAGGTGAACCAAGAAATCAGAGGAAATAAAAAAAATACATAGAGACAAATGAAAATGAAAACACCATGGTCCAAAATCTTTGTGATGCAGCAAAAGCTATTCTAAGATGGAAGTTTATAGCAATACAGGCCTACATCAAGAAACAAGGAAAATCTTAAATAAACAACCTAACCTTATACTTAAAGGAGCTAGAGAAAGAAAAACCCCAAAGCTAGAAGGAAATAGTAAAGATTAGAGAAAACTAATGAAATAGAGAACAAAAACCAATAGGAAAAAAACAGTGAAAGTGAAAACTGGTTCTCTAAAAAGGTCAACAAAATTGATCAACCTTGATGGTCAGACTCACCAAGAAAAGAAGAAAGGAGGGGCACTTGGGTGGATAAGTCCATTAAGCATTCAAATCTTGATTTTGTCTCAGGTCATGATCTTGGGGTTATGAGATTAAGCCCCACATCCCATTGGGTTCCACACTCGGTGGGGTGTCTGCTTGAGATTCTCTATCTCCCTCTCCCCTGGCCCCTCCCTCTGCTCACTCGTTCTCTCTAAAATAATAAATAAACCTTTAAAAAAATAAGAAGAGGAGGACTCAGATGAATAAAATAAGAAATGAAGAAGAAATAACTGACACCATAGAAAAACAATTATAACAGAATATTATAAAACATTATATGCCAACGAACTTGACAACCTAGAAGAAATAGATAAATTTCTAGAAACATACAACCTTCAATACTGAATCAGAAACAAATAGAAAATTTAAATAGACTGATTGCTAGTAATGAAACTGAATAAATAACAAATTCCTAAC
The DNA here is from genome assembly GCA_003697995.1 of Taxidea taxus jeffersonii. Classification (NCBI taxonomy): domain Eukaryota; kingdom Metazoa; phylum Chordata; class Mammalia; order Carnivora; family Mustelidae; genus Taxidea; species Taxidea taxus. The sequence goes on along the minus strand of RCUC01161881.1, from coordinate 494 downwards.
AAATCTAAGACCAGATGGCTTCATAAGTGAATTCTACCAAACATTTAAATAAGAGCATATATTTATTCTTCTCGAACTATTCCAAAAAAATAGAAGAGGAAGGAAAACTTCTGAATTAATTCTGCAAGGCCATCATTACCTGATAACTAAAACAACGACACCACAATAGCAAAGAAATTAAAAAAAAAATACAGGCCAATAACTCTGATGAACATAGATGCAAAAAATTCAACCGAGTATTTATAAACTGAATTCAATACTATATTAAAAAAATCATTCACCATAATCAAGTAGAATTTATTTCAGATATGTAAGTGTGGTTCAATATTCACAAATCAATAAATGTGATACATCACATTAACAAGGGAAAAGATAAAAACACAAGCATCTCAATAGATGCAGAGAAAGCATTTGACAAAGTATGACATCTATTCAAGATCAAAACTCTCAACAAGGGGTACCTGGGTGGCTCAGTGGGTTAAAGCCTCTGCCTT
>RCUC01161880.1:0-22343 GCA_003697995.1 Taxidea taxus jeffersonii | reverse complement strand
TAAGTCTGCTGCCAATCTAATATTTTTACCATTGTATGTTACAGACTTCTTTTCCTGAGCTGCTTTCAGGATTTTCTCTTTGTCGCTAAGACTTGTAAATTTTACTATTAGATGGCGGGGTGTGGACCTATTCCTATTGATTTTGAGGGGTACTCTCTGCACCTCCTGGATTTTGATGCTTGTTCCCTTTGCTATATTAGGGAAATTCTCTAGAATATTTCTCTCCAGTACACCTTCTGCTCCTCTTTTTCTTTCTTCTTCTTCTGGAATCCCAATTATTCTAATGTTGTTTCGTCTTATGGTATCACTTATCTCTCAAATTCTCCCCTCGTGGTCCAGTAGTTGTTTGTCTCTCTTTTGCTCAACTTCTTTATTCTCTGTCATTTGGTCTTCTATATCACTAATTCTTTCTTCTGCCTCATTTGTCCTAGCAGTAAGAGCCTCCATTTTTTATTGCACCTCAGTAATAGCTTTTTATTTCAACTTGATTAGATTTTAGTTCTTTTATTTCTCCAGAAAGGGCTTTTATATCTCTGGACAGGGTTTCTCTAATATCTTCCATGCCTTTTTCGAGCCCGGCTAGAACCTTGAGAATCGTCCTGAATTCCAGATCTGACATGTTACCAATGTGTGTATTGATTAGGTCCCTAGCCTTTGGTATTGCCTCCTGTTCTTTTTATTGTGGTGAGTTTTTCCGCCTTGTCATTTTGTCCAGATAAGAATATATGAAGGAGAAAATGTAATACTAACAGGGTGGCAAAGACTCCAGGAAGATGTGCTTTAACCAAATCAGAAGAGACCCCAAATCATGGGGTGGGGGGAGAGAAAGGGGGTAAAAAGTAGTTCAGAAAAGAGAAAAAAAGTTAAAAAAAAAAGAGAACACAAATAAAGAAAAATATATAAAAAAGTAAAAATATATATATGTGTGCTAGACTGGTGATTAGAACATGGTCACCCACTTAATTTTGGGAGTTTTTGGTCTCTTAGAAGAAACTATCTCCAAAAATTTTAAAGAATGCAAAACATATATAAGGTAAACACATTGAAGGGATAGAATATGTCTATAAAGATTAAAGAAAAAAACTTTTTTTTTTCCAAGAAAGGTGTTGATAAGGTACGTTGGTAGGGAGAATAAAAAAAAAAAAAGTGGAGAGAACTTCCTTGGGCTGGAGACTAGATCAAGCCCAGTACTAGATTTGGTGTGTATTTTGATCTATTAGAAGAAGTTGTACCCTAAATTTTTAAGAAGAAAAAAAATACCCCTATATGTATACAAAGAATAAAGTTAGATACAGTGTAGGATAAAATATGACTATAATATTGAAGGTTCAAAAAAGATTTTTCTTAAGAAAGTTATTAAGATAAACTAGTTAAAAAATGTTAAAAGAGGAAAGGGTAAAAGTTAAAAAAAATTAGCAGAAGAGAAAAAAAAATTAAAAACATTAATTAACTTTGCAAGAGTAAAGATTCATGGGGAGAGAGCCAAGAATTCCGTGCTTTGCTTTCTCCTCCTCTGGAATTCCGCTTTCTCCTTGTTAAGTGAACTTGGTCTTGGCTGGATTTCTTGTTGATCTTCTGGGGGAAGGACCTGTTGTAGTGATTTTCAAGTGTCTCTGCCCCAGGTGGAATTGCACTGCCCTTACCAGGGGCCGGGCTAAGTAATCCTCTCAGGTTCGCTCTCTGGGGCTTTTGTTCCCTGACCGCTTCCGTAGAGTTCCAGAGGACGGGAATGAAAATGGCAGCCTCCCGATCTCGGGCTCGGAGGAACCAAGAGTTCAGGGCCTCAGTCTTCAGTGCACCTTCAGAGAAAAGCGCTTAATCACTCCCCTCTCCCCAGCCTCCAGCCGCGCTTGGAGAAAAATGCCCGCAATCAGGCCCGTTTCACTGGCCTCTGGCTGCATTCAGAGGTCACCCAGCCTGTGACCAAGCATCTCTGTCTCTGGCACAGTGTCCCACCTGGAGTCTCCGAACCCCGCAGATCTCTGGGCTCTCCCAGGTCGGAGTCTCCCCAGATCTTGGGGGACCCCACGCACAGAGCACCAGCCCATGTCACAGATTAGGGTTCACGGTAACTCCGAATTGAGAGCTCACTCCTCGGCTCTGTCTCCGCAGCTGGCTTCCCCGCTCTAATACCTGTGAGCTCTGGGACACTCAGACACTCCCGATCTTTCTGTGACCCCGTGGGACCTGAGTCCACGCTGTCCCTGCGAGGTCTTCACCCCAGTTTAGCCTCTGGAGCAATGTCCCTCCATGGAGCAGTCTTTTAAAAGTCCTGATTTTGTGCTCGGTTGTTCCGCTGCTTGCCGGGAGCCGGCCCCTCCCCCCAGGGTCTATCTTCCCTTCACATTGGATTCACTTCTCTGCTGGTCCTACCTTTTAGAAAGTGGTCAATTTTCTGTTTCTAGAATTGTTGCTCTTCTTCTCTTCGATCTCCTGTTGGATTCGTAGGTGTTCGGAATGGTTTGATAGGCTATCTAGCTGATCTCCTGCTGCCTGATGTCATCTCAGCCTGCTACTTCTCCGCCATCTTTCCCGAGGGCAGGATAAATAAAATTTTTAGCAAAAGAAATAAAAAATTAACATCATGATCTTATGTGAAACTAATACAACACTGTATGTTAAGTGTAGCGGAATTTTTTTTTTTTTAAATTTTTCAAGGGGCACCTCAGTGGCTCATTTGTTTAAGTGTCAGTCTTTGGCTCAGGTCAGGATCCCAGGGTCCTGGGATAAGCCCCCTGTCCAGCTCCCTGCTTGGTGGTGAGTCTGCTTCTCCCTCTCATTCACCCTCCCCCCACCACCACTCCTGCTCTCTCAAGAACTCTCTCTCAAATAAGGAAATAAAATAATTTTTAAAAAACATTGGGTGAGCCTGGTAGTGGGTATTATGAAGGGCAAATATTGCATGAAGCACTGGCTATGGTACATAAACAATGAATTCTGGAACACTGAATAGAAATTTAAAAAACAAAGCAAAAGAAAACAATGCAATGGTCCTCTCTGGAATCAACCCACTTAAAGGCCTACTTTCCTTTTGCTGCTCCTTAGTCCACCCCCAGGTCTCTTTACTCCCTACCTGACCTCCATCCTTCCCCAGTGATGGAGACAGCTCAGATGCACTGCTTAACCTGGAGGTGGGGCCAGAGAGAAGAGCACACATGGTACAATGGGCTGCCTTCAGAGTCAGCCACAAGGGAGCTACAGGCAGTTAGAAATGAGACCAAAGTACCATTAGGAATGAGCACTGTGACATGCAGTGGTACAGATTTTAGGTGTGGTAATGACATCAACTTCCTTGTGCAAATATGTTTAGACTCAAGCATGAGAACGTGGTATCAGAAGATTGAAAGAAAACTCTGTCCGGTGGGAAGATACTAAGTTACCAAAGTTACTCTGACTTGTAGAACTGTTTTGTCTGTTAGCCCTCATTTCCACCACATAAGCTAGAAAACATTCAACAGAGTCTCCACTTGTCTTCAAATTCAATCCAAGGACACAGTAAGTTAATCTGTTAACCCCCAAATTCCATTTTTTTCCTAACCTGTGTTGAATACCAGGGATTTTTGAGTACCCATACCCATTTCCAGTGAGACTGTATTGAGTGCACACAATAATGTGGTGCATCCAGGGAACATTCTGTTTCTTGGTCTACTTCTATTCTTAGTGTGCCAACTTTAGTAAACCAGTGGACTTCTGACTGCACATGGGAAACCCAGCAAATACTAAAAGGGCAGTGTCTCTGGGTTTCTCTTGGGAAATGTATAGCGACAATTAGGATTCTCCAGGGCTCAGAATGGCTCTTGATCTGCAAGGACCGAGCTGCCCCATCCTTTCTTTCTTTTATTTTTTAAAAGATTTTACTTACTTATTTGGCAGGGAGATAGAGAGAGAGCACAAGTAAGCAGAGAGGCAGGTAGAGGGAGAGAGAAGGAAGCAGGCTCTCTGCTAAGCAGGGTCCCAACATGGGGTTGGATCCCAGGACCCTGCAATCATGACCTGATCTGAAGACAGCCACTTAACCAAATGAGCCACCCATCACCCTTGCCCCATCCTTTCCTTAGGGGAAGTAATTCTGGATTCCTGCCTCATGCACCTGTTTATTTTTTCTTTGTCTTTGTTTTTGTTTCTGTTTTTTAGCTAGTCTCTGTCACTAATGTGGGGCCCCTGAGATGAAAAGTTGCACAATCTACCGACTGAGCCAGCCATGTGTCCCTTCAGGCACCTTTGATATCCAAGCACATATCGTGATTTTCATGTTGGCAGATATAGATCAAACTCTAGGAATCGCCTTCAATCTGCTCTACTCCCTCTGGGCATGTTTCCTGAGTTCCTGCTGTGTGGGAGTCCTGTTTCCCACCCACTGATGGAAGACCCTGTAGGAAACCATACCAGATCCCCTGGGATCTCTTTTATCCTTTCTGTGTAGTTCTCTCTGGCCCTGAGGGTGTTTTTTTCTCCTAAAGACACCTCTGACTAGGACTGTCCTGGGCTCCTGGAGCTACTTTGTACCCAGTCCCAGAGAATGAGGAGTAAGTGTCTCCTGGCCTGGGGGACACTAACTCAGAAACACAAGTTTCTCTAGGTTCTCCTGCCCCTATCAGGACAAAGATCTCCCATGGTTGTTGCTGAAAATCACCCCTTTCACAGCCATGAACTCAAAATGGTCACAGATCTAAGTAGAAGAGCCATAACAACCATTCAAGATGATTACACAATTAGAAAATGATCAGGACTTTGCATTAAGTGAAGAGTTCTCAGTCACTACAGCAAGAACAAAACATGGAAGAGAAAAACTTAAGACAAACATGTTTTTTGCATCAAACATTGACACTGAGAAAAGGAACAGAGAAGCCACTGATAAGGAGACAATATTTGTGGATTAAATACCCAGTCAGGACTCCCATTCACAAGACATAACAGTACTTTGAACTCACTGAATGGGCAGAAGGAACACACTGTTAATAAAAAGCCAGTATAAGACTCAGATACACATGTTACCAAAGAAGACACATGCATGGTTCATAAGCACAGAAAAAGGTCATCAAGGTTATTAGTCTGCAGGGCAATACATGTAAAACCAGGGACCATTTTACACCAACAAATGCGATTCTGATCAAAGGACAATACAAAGTGTTGCTGAGAACATGGAGAAAGTGGACCCTCCTATATTGCTAGGGGGAACAAAAATAAAAGAGCCACTTTGGAAGTCACTTCAAGAGTTCTTAAGAGTTCTACACAAGCTTCCCATAAGAACCAGCAATTCCACAACCAGACATCTATCTGACAGAAATAAGGACATCTGTTCACTCAAACCTGGTTCAGAAACCTTTGGGGCAGCATGACTCACAATAGGAAAAACCTGACAGCAACACAAAGAGCCACTGACTGGTGAATGAAAAAAAGGTGGTCCATCTGCACCATGGAATTCTATTTGGCAACAACAGGCAGAGAAATCTGATTGAAGCTACAGCATGGAGGACCCTGAGAAACATGCTAAGTGAAAGAAGCCAGTCACCAAGGACTACATACTGTCTCATTCGATTTATGTACAATGTCCAGAAAGGAGCCACATATAGAGACAAAAAGTAGATTAGCATTGCTTGGGACTGGAGGAGGGAGCAAAAACTGTCTGCAGAGGGGCTGTTGGGGGTGTGGGGAGGTGAAGGAAGCCTCTAGAACAAACTAGGGTACTAGATGAACAACTCTTTTACAATGGGTTAAATTCTTGTATGTAAATTTCACCTAAAAAAAAAAAAGAAAGAAAGAAGGCTACAGTCCCACTTCAGTGGGTCCTGGGGTACCCAGGCAAACACTTCCTGATGAGGTGCCACATCCTAGAGTCCAGCAGTTGGTGATTTAGAGCCTGGTGTCTGAGGTCCTAGCTGGAGTCAGGGATTCAGGGCCTGCGCCTTCAGCCTCTGACCCCTGTAATTCCCCTGGACTCCACAAGGTAGCAAATGACTTAAGGCAGGAGACCTCCAGGTGACACAAGGAGATGAGGGGGCAGGAGGCAAAGAGGGGGGAGAACCAGCTAGCTGGAGATTTGGGGAGGAAGTGAGAACTGTAGGACACATGAAAGCAGCTGGCAATATCTGGAAGGATTTTTTAAAATATATATATATTTGACAGAGAGAGAGAAAGAGAGAACAAGCAAGGGGAGCTTCAGAAGGAAAGGGGAAAGGAGGTTCCGGGAGACTGATGGGGGCTCCATCCCAGGACTCAGGGATCATGACCTGAGCTGAAGGCAGATGTTTAACCTACTGAGTCACCCAGGTGCCCCTGGATAGATCTGAAGCAGGTTTGGTCCGCTATTTGTGCTCTACCCTTCAACCTTTAGGTTAACAGTGAAAGACATAATGACATAATCGATACTCTTTCTTCACTGGCACTGAGGCTCCCCTCCTCCCATCAGAATAGGGAAAAGAGCCTGTGCTGCTATTAAAATTCTTTGAAGTCTAAATGGAACAGTTTGGGCTGGTTTAAGGGAATCTGCCCATTCCTGGCCATCTACATACGGCCAGCTTCTGGGTGCTGAGCCATCTCTGCAGGGACTTAGAAGAGGCACCCTGGTCCTTCAAACTGGAGCTGGGCTTGTGAAGAAGGATTCCTGCTAATCTGTATTTCCCTGGCCTGGGCTGAGCATCCTCGTCCAAGATCAGGTGCTGCAGTGGCCTAAAGTGGGGGACCTCCTGTGTGTCACTGCTTCTCTCTGGCAGAGTCCAAAGGAGGCCCATGGTAGTGGTTGGGGGAGAGGTAGGTATAGAATTCTACACTCTGTCAAAACATCGTCCACAGTTAAGATTTAAAAAAAATATTAAGAGGATAGATGTCAGATTATATACTTGATGATACAGTAACAGCTCCACAGGGTGACAGAAGGTAGCTACACTTGTAGTGAGCATAACATAATTTAGAGTTGTCCAATCACTATCTTGTCAAGTCAGACTGGTGCCACATGGTGTATCAACTATAAATCAAGTTTTAAAATAACCTGAAGGTGAGGGGAAACATTTGAAAAAGAAGCAATAAAACTACAGTTGACTGGGGAACAACACGGGTTTTGTACTGAATTGTGCTGAACAATGTAGGTCCACTTAAGGGGTGATTTTTTTTTCTTACAAATATAGTATGGTACCGTCAATGTATTTTCTCTTCCTCACGATTTTCTCAATGACATTTTCTTTACACTAACTCACTGTATTGAAAGGATAAGGTATGTGATACAAACAACCAAAAACATGTGTTAATCAACTGTTTTTGTTATCTGTAAGGCTTTAGTAGGCTGTTACTAGTTATGTTCTCAGGGAGTCGAAAGTTATACACAGATTTTCAATTGTGGGATCCTGTATCCCTAACCCCTGGGTTTTTCAAGGGACAATTTGTATCTGTATTTGCAGACGACGTGCTCCTACATAGAGAAAAACAGCAAGTACACACGCAAACATCCCAACTCCTAGAGTCCATGACTTAAATCGGCAGAGTTGCAGGATGTAAGACAGACAAAATCAGGTGTTTCTAAATCCTAGCAATGAACAATCAAAAAAGGAAATTAAGAAAACAATTTCATTTATAACAGCACTCACCAGAATAGTATCTAGGAACAACTGAGTCAAGGAGGCACAAAACCTGTACACTGAAAACTACAAAACATTGCTGCAAGAGATTGAAGAAAACCTAAGCAAGTGGAAAGACATCCCATGTTCATCGATTAAAAGAACTGAAGTGAATAAGAAGGGAACACCATGATCTGCAGATTCCGTAGGATTCCTATCAAACATTTTTCCTCTGCCTTCTGTAATCGCTGCCAGCACCTTGCAATACATTTCCTCTCAGACATTGTGGTTTTCATCTCTTAATGTGAGATTGGGTTTGTTTGTTTGTTTGTTTGGTTTGGTTTGGTTTTACATTTTCCATGTATCTGCTGAATGTTTTGAACTAATGGGATGCAGTTATAACAAAGGTTTTTTGTCCTCTGGTGATTCTCACCTTGGTGTCAGCTCTGGGTCATTTTCAGATGAGTGACACATCTCCTCATAAGGGCTCATTTCCCCTGCTTGTCTGCAGACCTCAAACCGTTGGATGGGATGCCACACACTGTGAATGCTATCATGTTGGTTGCTGCATATTTTTTGTTTTCTGTAATATTAAGCTTTGTTTAGCGATTAAATTACTTGGAAACATTTCCGGTGTATCTTTAATGATTTATTAAATCATCCAGAAGAGTAAACCACTTCCTGTGAGTCCCTATTGGTGTGCCCCCCCTAAGTAAAAATCAAAGCTGGAAAACTTCAATGTAGATTCTTTTACACGGGAAAAAGCTCCAGCTTCGGTGAAAGCATGAAGCCAGAAACCCCTTCAAGCTCGGATGTACAGAGCAACACAGCTGTGAAGACAGTTTTTGCTTGATCCTGAGAGCATGCAGAAGGCCCACCACCCCTTGCTCAAGAGCTAACCTGCTGTTTGGGAAAGGTCTATGGTGCCAACTGAACGGGTCCTTTGCGAGTGGACAGACGTGCCTCTTCAGAAGTCTGTCAAGGGAAGTTTGACTGGCTCAGTCCAGAGAACACCAGAGTCTGGATCTAGGGGTCCTGAGTGTGGGGGGATATCCCAATATACCACTGGGTATAGAGATTACTCAAATAAACTTAAATAAATAAACAAAAGCACGTCAAGTTCCGAAGTCTATATTCTCTGAAGGGCCCTCTGGAGAAAGGTTGCCAAGGGTAAGAAGTGGCCTAATTAAGGTTAGGGAGTCTGGGGGTTGTGTGAGGATTTGTAGGGTGCTGGTGGGAATAGGGGAGCCAGAGGGCAGTGGAGGTGGACACACTCTGGCTTGTGTTCCCTGGGGGGTGAAAGAAAGCACCTTCTTCACCTAGATCCTGGGACTGCAAGACACCAAAACGTAAGCAGAATCACACAAAATATTGGAGAACACCGGGCACACTGCTCCAGGAGAGACCTCAAGAAAAACCTGAGGCCCAATCTTTTCCTGAAAACTGTGCATAGAGGACTCCCACGTGTCTCTGGTGAGAAAGACCATCAACCAGCAATGTAGTTGAGTGGGTTATAAATCATGCGTTCACTAAGTAAGTGGTACTGCTAAAATAGCAACAACTGCAAATGTTCTCTTAAAAGATAAAGCTGTGGGACACCTGAGTGGCTCAGTTGGTTAAGCAGCTGCCTTCGGCTCAGGTCATGATCCCAGTATCCTGGGATCGAGTCCCACCTGCTTCTCCCTCTGCCTGCCACTCTGTCTGCCTGTGCTCGCTCTCTCTCTCTCTAATAAATAAATAAAATCTTAAAAAAAAAAAAAAAGAGGGGCGCCTGGGTGGCTCAGTAGGTTAAAGCCTCTGCCTTCAGCTCAGATCATGATCGCAGGGTTCTGGGATCTAGCCCCGCATCAGGCTCTCTGCTCAGCCGGAAGCCTCCCTCCTCCTCTCTCTCTGCCTGCCTGTGATCTCTCTGTCAAATAAATAAATAAAATCTTAAAAAAAAAAAAAGATAAAGCTGTAAGAAAAAAAAAAAATCAGAGCATTCTGTTACTGAACACCTATTACCCAGGGAAAGCGCAAACACAGTCCCCCACTACCATAAATCATGGAGTCGAGTTTCCCACATTTGGGGAAATCCCAGAGGTCAGCACCTCCGCAGTGCAATGGACAAGCCTCATCCTGGGAAAAACCACCTGCTTGATCATGGTATCTCCCCTGCCGGGTAATTATGACCCTCTCTGCCGCCGCCCTACACTAGCCTCACCCGCCGTCCACCCTTCACACACGCTCACTCGCCAACCAACACCCCAAAATCCTTGGCACCCACTCCTGTCCCAAGCATCCTCACCCTCCACAGGAGTCTTCCTAATACAATGGAAGCAACAGCACTGCTACATCCTCTGCCCCAGGAATTCTCCCGTCCAGAACCGCCGCCTAATGGTAACTGATTTACATCAGACACGCCCCGCCCATGACGTCACGTCAGGAGCGCACATATGCTCGCCCGCACGCACGCATGCACACAAAGCACGCAGCACAGGGAAGGCTGCCCCAGCCTGAGAGGAACATGAGGGAGGACTTTCCAGCAGGCAGAGAGACAGAGAAGCGCAGATCCATCTCTCTCTCTCTCCTGCTCCTTAGAACCTGCTTTGAGGAGGCAGAGGGCCTTGGCTGCACTTGTTGAGCGCAGCCTCCTAGCCAGTCCCCCACGCAACTCCCAGGTCTGGACACCCCGCGGGTTGGGGCAGGAAACCAAAAGTTGGAAATCTCTGGGCTGGTCCTCTGGCTGACACCTGCTGGCAACATCCCTAGCCCTGAGAACACCACCAGGGCCGGCTTCTTCACCGGGTGGCTCCTAGGGCAGCGCTGCGGCGCCCCCTTGTGGCCGCCGGGAAGAGAGCGCCCAAGAATCCTGCTGCGCGGGGCAGGGCCAAAGGAAACCATCCCTTCTGCTCCCTTAGACTGGGCTCAGAGTTCACAGCAGGGGGTTAGCAGGGTTCCAGGTGCCCTGCTCTGCCACTGCCTTCCCTCCCTCCAACATGGTGCTCTTCCGTTTGGATGAGATTTCTGCATCAAAGTTGGTGGGAAAAAGCCATGTCTAGGAAACAAAGCAAAACAAATACTCCCAAGAGACCAGTACTTGGGCAATTGTATGGCCCTGGATGGAGTGTCCTAGGGTCCTGCTTTGCCTTTGTCTTGATTTTGCCTTGAGGGAGGGTTTTCATTTTACCAGATTGTTGAAATTCAAAAAGATTGGGGGGGTGGAGGGTGTCCAACTTTAGTTGTCACCTAGTTCGTAGTGTGGTGGGGGGCAGAATAATGCCCCATCCCTAGGAGGTGCCCATACTAATACCAGTGAGGAGGAAGCAGAAGGCTAGCTAAAAAACAAAGCACAGGCTGACTCCATGACCCCTTGACCTCCCACTCCTGGGTAAGATCTCTGGGACAGTTCCAGGAAACTGCCAGCTGTCTTATTGGTAATGCAGAACTATAGGGAAAAACAACCTTAACTTGACAATGGCAAAGGCCTCCAGGATCTTGAAGGTCCTCTTTAGCATATGTCAGCATATTCTCCCTACCCCTAATGCCCAAGTGTATAATGAGCCTTGGCTCCTATCCCCAGGGCAGCAGCTCTTTCTGCCCAAGGGTCCTGTCCCCATGCTTTAGTAAAACTAACATTTTGCACCAGAGACATTGTAAGAATTATTTCTTCATCGTTGGCTCCCAACCTCACTCCACCAAACCTCACCCATATTCCAAATCTCCATCACCAGGAACCTGTGCACGTGTTCCATCAGCAGCAAAAGGGACCCTGCAGAGATGCTTATGTTAAGGACCTTGAGATGGGGAGATGATCCTGGATTCTCCAAGCAACCCCCTGGAATGACAAGGGGGTCTTAAAACTGGAAGAGGCAGAAAAGGTCAGAAGGATACTGCATGAGGAGGACTCTGCCTGCTGGGGCTGGGGCTGAGCATGGAGGAGGGGCCTCTAAAAGCTGGAACAGGCAAAGAGACACACTGTCTGGTTCACCTAAAAAATAGAAACTGCCTGTTATTTTACCAGCAAAAATGGGATTTATCAGGAGTAAAAGGGAAAGGAGATCTGGGAAAAACCAGCATTGGCAAATCCATAGGCAAGTCCAGAGAACAAATGGGAGAGACACTCTTCTTTTTGGAGGAAAGGGATCAGTTGGGAAGATTGTTCTAAAAGTCCATTGGAGTGAACTGTATGTCAGAAGAGTGCTGGTGTCTCCCTGAGCGGACAAGGCTAGCATTTCTTACACTGGCCTGGTTAGTAGAGGCCTATGCCTGTGCAATGTCAAGTCCCTGTAAGGTCAGATCAATCCTTCCCTTGAGGCTGCAATGCCCTAGGAGGTAAGGAGGGCAGAGGAGCTCCTTTGCTAAAACTTCCAGACTGCATTTTAGTGTGATTTCCCTTGACTAATTTCCACCCTCTCCTAGAGCCTTCAGAAGGGAAGGTGCCCTGTGGACATCTGGATTTGAGTCCAGTGAGATCCTTGTTGGGACTCTGCACCCTCAGAACTGTAAGATAAAAAAAAAATATGTGTTCTTTTAATGCACTCCATTTATGGGGACTTGGTATCACAGTCAGAAGCATCTAGCTCATTCACCTCAGTGGTAATGAGTTCTGGGGAATGCAATAAATTCTGCAGGTTTTCTGTCTTAGGTCCACAGGTCAAGAGCTAGTTTTATTCATGTTTATGTCTTACTTTTAGGTACCTGCTGATGTGATGTGGGCCAGGAGTGAATGGTCATGAGAATTCTTGAGGCATCTTTAGTGCAAAAAGGTGTTTTTATTAAAGTTCAGGGACAGGACCTCTGGACAGGGAGAGGTTCCCTGGGATTGTGAGGAGTGGTTGATCATGTACTGTACGTTGAGGGTGGAGAGTGGAGATAAAGACGTTTCCAAAGGGATTTTTAGGTGTTATAAGAGACTTCAGGATACTGGCGGTCTGGCTATTTTCTACCTAAGGTTGCTTTTTGCCTCTAGCAAAGCATTACCATTAGGGTGCTTGTGAGTTCCTGGAGGATGTCCTGCTTTGTCTGTCATGGGCTGCAGGTTGTAAGGAAATTTACTTTTATTTACATTTCACTGGCCTTTGCTCTCCTCATCAATTGCCATCTTTTTCCTTTCCATCCTTTTCTGTAGGATTCATAGTCTGTTCCCTACAGGGGCTCAGCAAGGTTCTTATGGGACTTATGCCAAGAGAAAGCCATTGGTGGCCACACAGAAAGATATTTCAAGAGTGGGCTCTGTTACTCTTACAGGAAGGGTTAGGACATAACTTACAAAGAGGTGAATATTGGACAATGTTCCCATCAAAGCTACATTTTTGTTGCAACAAGTTCTCTTAAGGCACAAAGCTACTTTTCAACCTTTCACAAAGGGTGAAAAGCAACTTATCTGTGACTGGATCCTGAGCGGAGTGAGGTTAATATGACGTCATATGCTGTTGCTTTCCTAAATGTTATGTACTTAAAATGAATTTTGTAGAAGCAGTGTCTGAGTTCTTCACTGATTACTGACTATCCCATCAGAGCGCAGCAGCCCTGGGGACACAGGGAAGGAGGAGGAATTGCTGGGATGCTGGAATAAGCATAGGGCAACATGGTCTCACACTTGGTTTCTTTGCCTTAATAGCATAATGACTTTCATCCATTCAGCCAACTGGGCCAGCGAGTTCCTCTGTATCGACAGCCAAAGGCCTTCATGGAAATACTTGAACAACAGAGTGTGAGAGCAGATGTGGAGTCACTCCATCGACTATAAAAATAGGGGGCATCCCTACCACAGGAGGGAGTCTTTTCTTGGGTCTTTTTGTTACTGGTCGCAGTGGTGGCGATGATTGTGAGATACTATTTGAGGGTTTTGTTTGTTGTTGTCCGTGGTTGTGACTCTAGGAAATAATTGTGGAGTGATAGCTTTATAGTAATTCTTGGAAAGCAAAAGAACATAACTAAGGACTCTTCCCAAGGAATATTTGTAGATCTCTGTGCCAACATTTACGGAAGGACTTATACACTTTTCAGTTAAAGGTTATCAATCGAAGTGAAACAACTCTATACTTTTGGGTCAGTGTTGGAGAACAATAGTTTTAAACTGTGGTCTGCATCAGAATCACCTGGGGTAAGATACAGATGTAGTGAAAAGAAGGGCCATCTCTACCCCAATGTTTATAGCAGCAATGGCCATAGTTGCCAAACTGGAAAGAACCAAGATGCCCTTCAATGGATGAATGGGTAAGGAAGATGTGGTCCATATACACTATGGAGTATTATGCCTCCATCAGGAAGGATGACTTGGGATGGGACTGGAGGAGATTATGCTGAGTGAAATAAGTCAAACAGAGAGAGTCAACTATCATATGGTTTCACTTATTTGTGGAGAGTAAGGGCCTATTTAGCCAGAGGGGCTCCATCTCAGTTGAACAGCCATTTTGTTGTTTATGCAGTAAAACTTAAACTGACCCTGCCCCCCCACCCTGCCAGGGGACTTACTTTAAAGCAAGTCCAGGAAACTAGTAAAATATGGTCGACCAGTCCCAGGTAACAGAGCCCAAATACAAGGGCGGGTCAGGCCAGGTGGAGACATCCAATCAGTGGAGCACGCATACCGTCTCCCTAGCTACCAAGGAGCATGGGCCTTGCCTTTTGGGTGCCTTTTGGGCGCCAATTCTGACCAAGGTGATAGACTAGTTCAAATATCTACTATAGGGTAAATTGTAATTCAATTGGCCACCTGTGTGTGACCTAGCATGACTATGCAACTTTCTCTATGTGTTACAATCTCATTGGCCACCTGTGTGTGGCCAGGCCCAACCACATGGCCTTTGCCCTTTAATAGTTAATCTGTGAGGCTGGGAGGAGTCGCCCTCTTTATACAAGGCAGCCCTGAACAGTAGGTTTGATTCTTGATGCTTGGTGTGAAATAAAGCTTTGCTTGACCTTCGCTTTGTATCAGTCTCGCTCCTTTGATCACGGACCCTAACATTAGAGGGCTCAGTCTGGGATCAAATGATGAGAACTGAGCCAGCATCAGAATTTCTGGGAAAAGCCTCTGGAGGTAAGATCTCAAGACCCCATTCTTTGAGATCCTGTCTGTCTGTCTGTCTGGTTGTGGAGCTCCGGGTTATAGCCCACTGGGAAGAAGCTGGATGCAGCATTGCTCCCCAGGGCTGGAGTTTATGCAGGGACACCCCATCCCTCCACTGGTAGATCACCAGGGGTTTCGAGTCCCCCTAAGCTGTCAGGGGGTTCAAATCTCCCTAGGCAGTCAGGGGGTTCAAGTTCCCCTAGGTGGTCAGGGGACCTGCCAGGGGGTTTGAGTCCCCCTAGGTGGTCAAGGGACTGAGAAAATCCCCACCAGTGGTGGGTTGTGTTTTTGAGTTGGGATTATATCTTGCACACCCTTAGACTTGATATCTGGTCGAGGAAGGGCTGCTGGGTCTGCAGTTGTCTTTGTCTTGTCTTTTTGTTGTCTGTTGTGTTGTTTGCTGTGTTTGAAGAAATGGGGCAAGCAGAGAGTAAGGGGACTCTGACTTTTATCTCTCTGTTCCTCCTAATAGATGTGGGGCTTCTCCCTTACTCATTTCTTGTGTTAATGGCTATAACTCGAGCCAACTGCGGTTAGTGTCACTTGAGACAGCAGACTTTAAGGAATATTCCCAAGTAGCTGCCGAAACTCCCTTTGTGTCGAGGAAATTCCTTGCCTCCTCTGCCCAACATGGACTGCCTAGTCCCTACCCCATGCTGGTGGGAAAGCATGGCATCTGAAGTGGAGTGGGCCCAGATGGAACATGAAATTTGTTAACAAAGAGATGACTAAACTGATGGTTAATTGTCTGTCTCAAAGTTTTAATGGGTAATTGTTAAAGTAGTTTTCAAAGTCTTAGGTAAGCTGAAACTTTAAAGTTTTGCTTGGATGACAAATGGAATTTAATTTGTTGGACATCTAGGTCTTAACCAAATGGGATAAAATGCTAGAGCGTTGGTTACTGGAACTAGGTTTGTGCTTTTGAAATCTGTCGGTAAACATGTTTTGTGCTTAACTGATTCATAAAGTTGCCTTCTAAGAATTCTGTTGTAACAGTTCACAATTGGTTAATATTAGTCTTCACTAGAGATTGGGATGTTTCTGGGAGTACAAACTTCTGCTAACTGTAAGACTGAGGTTTTCTCTGTTCAAGAAGGATAGAGTTTTCTTGGATTGGTTGATCTGCTGTTAAGAAGAAAATGTAAATAGTTTTTCTCATTGCCCACCCTGAATTGTAAATGAGATCTCTTTGACTCATAAAGCTTTTCCTTGGTATGCTAAGTTACTCAGTAAGTACTGCTAAATCAATGATAAACCTTGGGTTACATTTGGGTAAATGTTGTAACTACTCTAGAGGTTTTATACATTTCCTAAAGTGTTAATGTTTTGATAGGGTCATCACTTGATATTTAAATGAATTCCACCTTAAAGGAAATTCATATGGGAGACTTTCAGGACAAAAATGGGTCTTTGATATGTTGAAATCCTGGAACTGAAATGGGTAAGAATTTCCAGAAGTAAGAGCTGCATTCGGACTAAACCAGAATTAGTAACATGGGACCAGATGAACTAAAAGATTGTAATGTTGTGTCTCTTAATGTTTTGTCTTATTTTAAACAATTACTGGTTCTGTAATGTTTGCTCTTCCAGACTAGGGAAACTTTTTCTTAGGTTATCTATAACTTACAGAGATGTAAAAGTATTCATTTGTAAACAAATCAAGGCATTCAACTTTTCTCTCTATCTGAACCCTCTGAAACTCAAAAGGTCTCAGTAAGTATTCTTTCTTCCATGGCAATCAGTCATTTGCATAAGTTCAATAAGAATCTTTTCTCCTTGTAACAGGACACCATTGGAAACACTGGTTATTTTACCAAGGCTTTGACTGGAATGTCATATTTGAAAGACTCAGATATGACCAGACAGCTTAAAGGAACTAAGGTTCACTTTATAAAACCTGGAGCCGTAAAGCCCTTTGGAACTGTTAGCCTGATACCGTGCTTACAGAGTTCACAGCAGCCTCACCAGGTGAGTAAAGAATGTCACTTCCCGGCAGGTGCAGGAACCTCAGGATATGTTGGGAACTTCAGGAAGAGGAATTCACCCAAATGGACAGGTACTGCAGGCATGTCTGATGGCAAGTACGTGGCTTGGCTTCTGGCCAAGAGAGGCTACCAAAAGTTCAACCTATAGGTTCCTTATAAGAAGTTCCAGCAAAGCATATTCTAAAAGATCTATCTTTTGATCTATCTTTATGATCACTCACTGTTCTTGCTGAGCTTATGTAAATGATTAGACCAAGTTTGTTAAAACTGGACTAAATTAGACTATGAAGGGGACTGGGCTAAGTCTAGAACAGGAAAGTTAATTCTTCCTCAAAGACTAGGGAAAAAATTAGTAAGCTAAATACATCAGGGAATTCATTTGGGGACACACAAGCTTAAGGAGCTTATGGGAAAGGAGTTCCAGGTTTCTAAATTAGGGTGTATGGCTCAGGATGTGGTTGATAGATGTGCTCAATGTGAGGTGGCCAATGCGGGAGGAACTAGAATGGAAAGAGAGAAAAGAGAAAGAGGTAAGGAACCAGGTATTTATTGGGAAATAGATTTTACAGAGATGAAACCAGGAAAATATGGACACAAGTATATGTTAGTTTTTGTGGATACCTTTTCAGGCTGGATGGAGGCTTTTTCTGCCAAACATGAGATGACAGGAGTGGTAGCCAAAAAGCTACTAGAGGTTTGGGTTACCTCTCATGATCAGGTCAGACAACGGCCCTACATTTGTGAGTTCAGTCTCACGGGCATTGGCCAAGGCCATGGGCACTAATTGGAAACTACATTGTGCCTACTGGCCCCAGAGCTCCAGGCAAGTAGAGAAAATGAACCGGACTCTTAAAGAGATCTTGACAAAGCTGATTCTGGAGACTGGTGGTGGATGGATGGATCTCCTTCCTTTTGCCCTCCTCAGAGTGATGTACACCCTACTTAAACAAGGTGACCCCATTTGAAATAATGTTCAGGAGACACCCCCACCCTGCTCTGCCCTCAGCTACAAGAGGTTGCCCTAGCAGAAATGACTGATCAGTCTGTACTCCAGTCACTGCAGGCATTACAATCTGTCTTAAAAAGAGCTCACGCAGTGATCCGAACTGCCCACACTGAGACAGAGATGGAGGTAGAACCACATCCTTACCAACCCGGGGACTTGGTTTGGATACAACACCACCAAGTGGGAAACTTGGAGCCTCACTGGAAGGAACCACTTACGGTCATCCTGATCACCCCCACAGCAATAAAAGTAGAAGACATCAGGGCCTGGATTCACGCAGGTCACGTCAAATGAGCCGAGGACGAGGATGCCCCCCAGAGATGGATGCCACTGCCGATGGACCCTGCCAATCATGAACTAAAGCTAAGACTCAGAAACAATGAGTTCATTGTTGCTCTTATTGTTAAAGTATAGTGGGAAATATAGACAATTAGGGTTTGACATGTTATTTCTAGAAGAGGGGGTACTTTGCGTGGCCCTAGGAGAGGAATGCTGTTTCTGGGTAAATCACACTGGAATCATTAAAGACAGTCTGGCAAAAGAGGACATAGAACTGGCTGTAAAGTCAAGGATTTGACTAATTTCCAAAGAAAAGGGGGGAATGAAGGGCCTATTTAGCCAGAGGGGCTCCATCTCAGTTGAACAGCCATTTTGTTGTTTATGCAGTAAAACTTAAACTGACCCTGCCCCCCCTCCACCAGGGGACTTACTTTAAAGCAAGTCCAGGAAACTAGTAAAATATGGTCGACCAGTCCCAGGTAACAGAGCCCAAATACAAGGGCGGGTCAGGCCAGGTGGAGACATCCAATCAATGGAGCATGCATACTGTCTCCCTAGCTACCAAGGAGCATGGGCCCCGCCTTTTGGGTGCCTTTTGGGCGCCAATTCTGACCAAGGTGATAGACTAGTTCAAATATCTACTATAGGGTAAATTGTAATTCAATTGGCCACCTGTGTGTGGCCAGGCCCAACCACATGGCCTTTGCCCTTTAAAAGTTAATCTGTGAGGCTGGGAGGGGTCGCCCTCTCTGTACAAGGTGGCCCTGAACAGTAGGTTTGATTCTTGATGCTTGGTGTGAAATAAAGCTTTGCTTGACCTTTGCTTTGTATCAGTCTCACTCCTTCAATCATGGACCCTAACAGGAACATAAGGAATAACATGGAGGACATGGGGAGCTGGAGAGGAGAGAGGAGTTGGGGGAAATTGGAGGGGGAGATGAACCATGAGAGACTGTGGACTCTGAGAAATAATCTGAGGGTTTTGGAGGGGATGGAGGTGGGAGGTTGGGTGAGCCTGGTGGTGGGTATTATGGAAGGCACGTATTGCATGGAGCACTGGGCATGGTGCATAAACAATGAATTTGGAACACTGAAAATAAAATAAAAAAAAAAAGCTAAAAAAAATCCACAAAAAACTCTGAAACCCAAAAGAAAAAAAAAAAAGAATCACCTTGGGGTATTTGTGTAAGAAATGCAGATTCTAGGGCCACACACCAATGAAATACTTGGGAATAGAGCCCAGGAAGTAGCTCCTGTGATCTCTACTGCTGATTCTAAGGCTCTACAAACCTAAGAACCACTCTCTAATATTTTTAGATTGGGGATTCTTACAAAATGGCAGAGAAGGCAAAACTCCTTTTAAACTTAGACTTCAACAGTAGACTACGACCTTCTCAGGGACAGTGTGTCTTTCCTACTCTAACAAGCTCAGCCTAGAGACTGGTGCCAAAATCAGAAACAGAGCAGGTGAGGAAAAACCTTTTATTTCTTTGTACACATTTTACTTTCATAGCCACCAAAAGGACTGTGTTTCATTTCCTCTAACAGACTCTGTCCACCAGTTATGTTGCCCTGACAAATTACTATAGCAACATATATAAATATCTATCATACAATTTATACACACATACACACCTTCTAAAGCACTGTTAGGACACAGACTAGGCTTTCCCACAACTAGGGCTTCTCAGGTGCCACTTAAAAATGATCACTTGGTTTGTCTTACACAGGACTTTCAATGGGCTTGGCTGGCCATGAGCCCAAGTTCCCCAGAGAAGAGTTAGGGTGATGAAAGGGGATGGCATATTCAGAGTGAGGTGGCCACACTTCAGAGATCATAAAAGAAGGGAACTAGGAGGTGCTAGGCTAAGCAGGAGATGGCACATGGGAAGCCACCGCTTTCACCAGAAGCATTTGAAGCACTCAGGAGCCGTGATATAGACGGACGTCCAGCCAAACGGCAGCTGGACTAAGCCAGCCCCAAGGAAGCATGGATCTGGGAGTTGTGCTGGCTGAGCCCCAATGGCCCTCAGGGCACTTCTGTCACTCATGGGCTTTGGAACGGGCCAAGGAGCTCCTGTGTGGGGATCAGGGGTCTGATCTGTAGGAAGCAGCGTCCTGTGTCCCCTGAGCTGACCATCTGAGAACAGGTGTTGGAGGGAGGACTGGCCATGGCCGGTTCCCAGGCCAGTGAGTTGTGCAGAAGCAGTGTCAGGAGCTCCTCTGCAGACCAGTGCTGGGCTGAGCAGCCCCTGGCAGGTAGTGTTCCTCAGCCACAGGAGTGGCTGTCTGCCCTCATCTTCCTCCATCAGGAGGATGGGACCCTCTGGCAGGTGTGGAGGAGTGGGCTCCAGGTCTCCTCAGCAGATTGGGATCTGCACCAAAGGGGGGTAGGCCCAGTCTTCCTGCTGTTTGAAGGACCTCCGGTGGCTCCTTTTCTTCTGTGGCTCCTGGAAGGCAAGGGTCACAAGACTGGGGTGCACGGCAGAGCCCTTAGGGACTTCACCTGGAGACAGAAATATGAGGTGAGAACCTGGTATCAGGCTCTGCTGGTGGCTCCTTGAGCTGCAGTGAGCATTGGGCAGGGGCTAAGCCAGGAGCTCAGTGAGAGCCTGTCAGAAGGATGAGCGCAGGGGAGGGGATGTGGACCTGAGGAGCCCCTGGTGCCACCAGGTGAGAGGGAAGATTCCCCACCACCTTGGGCGGGTGACAGCCAAGCTCAGAGTCACTGCACATGAGGTGCTCAGATCCCACACTCCTTCTTCACGGGCCAGTCCACTACCCAGTTCACTTGGAGCAAAATTATGGCTTCCGTGACCTCCCGGGAATCGAAGCGCTTAGCATGAAACATGCCCATGAAGAAATAGCCTGTCGTAGGAAGGAGAGGACATTGTACAGGGAAGTCCCCTATTCAGTTCATGTCCCATGTACTTGAGGAGAGGGAGGGGCCCTGTCAGCAGGGAGCTCCAACACCCCCTGGTGCCACCTCTTACAGATGGATGGGCCAAGGCCACAGGGCCAGTTAGTGACAAGGCTGGGATTGGAACCCAGGCCTCAGGCCCTTTCCATTGGTCTCTGGGAAGTGCAGAGGAAACTTCCAAACATGGGGAAGCCAGTGGGTGTGTGGGGCTGTTGGGTTACCTTTGCTGGGACAGGAATAAGGCTTTACAGAGGCCATCTTGTATGTGTTCTTCTAAAGAGGCTCAGGAAAGAAAGGAATCATCAGAGAAGAACAAAAAGGAATTAGAAATTAAAAAAAAAAAGATTGTGGGGAGGGAAGGTGAAGTCATGGCCCGACCCATTTTCACACCATGGGATCAATATTCTCTCAGGCTACATAAGGAACATTCCTAGGAATAGGTCCAATTGCTTATGGCAGAATTTTAACATCCAGTGAAAGGTTTAGTTTCTTTCCCTATTCTTTTTTAAGGAATCTCCATGCCTAGTGTGGAGCCCAACACAGGGTTTGAATCCACAACCCTGAGATCAAGACCTGAGCCAAGATCAAGTCAGATGCTCAACTACCTGAGTCACCCAGGTACCCCTAAAGGTTTAGTTTCTGATTTACAAGCCATTTGATACAGTTGAGCTTACTTGCTAGGAATTGGGTTAGTATTTCAAGTAAATGTACAGAATACCTGCCATATACATAAAATGTTTCCCTTCAAGTTTCATTTTTATTTATTATCAAATTCTCTTTTAGGTCAAGAAGATCCAATGGTTTCCTTTGGAAAAAGAAAGATCAAGATTGAATGGCTATTCTCTGCCAATAGAGTGTGCAACAGAATCAACCGATTTGATGGTATCTCGGGTTTATTTTTTCATGAAGTGAAAAGGGCTACAGGAAACACTAGAGCTGGCCCCAGAGCCCCTTTCCTAGAAGCTAATTCAGAGGCATACTCCCCATGTCCTCTGGTCTTGGGAATCAACTCACTTGCTTTCCTCGGACTCTTGACTTGGCCTAAAGGAGGGAAGAAGTGTGGTGAGGAGAGAAGAGGGTCATGATGTGACAGGGAGATGAGATGGCAGGGAAGGGACTGTGGTGGGACAGGTGATGGGGAGCAAAGCTAGAAGGACATTTAATGAGGCCTTGAGTCCTAGGAATGGACAGGAAATCTCCTGAAAGGTCAGAGTGGGTCGGGGATCATCTGCAGACTCTGAAGACAGGTGGGGATGGATTTGGGCTGGGTTCTGTGGCTCTGGCAAGTGCAGTGGTGTCCTTACCTCCAAATTAGTCCTTGCCTTCTTCAAAACATCATGTGTCCTGGTCACTAAAACAACAAAACAGCCCAACAGGCAGAAGTGACCATCTGGGGCCATACTTGCCTAGTATGTTCCAAAGGGTGTCTTTCTGGTGGCTCAGATCAGGGTCTTCTGCTGCCCCCATGCACCCCTCCCTCTGCATCCCCAATTACTCATGGCACAGGAGGTTTGGGGACATCACACTGGTCTGCAGCCCTCCTCCCCAC